>JAWPHD010006228.1:0-60000 GCA_037043455.1 Cyrtodaria siliqua | reverse complement strand
TTCTTGATAAATATTGTCATTAAGGCCGAGTGGATAAGGTGTCTGTAAGTTTTTCATCCACTTAAGTTCTACAATATGTCTAGCTTTTTTTTTGAAGTCAAACTGGTCAATAATAACTGCAAATGGTATGGTCAAAGTTGAAAGCACGTTTCGTTAGACGATTGTCATCTAAAGTCACCATTCTAGTTCAAAACCGTAATATCAAGGTCAAATTTCTATATAAACTTGGTAGCCACCCTGTGCCGCCGATAATCGCTGGAACTGGAGCGAACCTATTAACGCCTAAGAAAATGACGTTAACTAACAATGATAAATAAATAAATAATAAATTAAATCATAAATTAATCACCACTATGTTATATAATAATTTATTAACAATCTGATGGTGACTATTGGCAATACTTTTGCACAGCATTTTAATGATTATGATGTGTTTCAGATTTCTATTGACCAACATCGAAAAATTATAGATTAAGCTGAGTCCCGGATGCCCGCTACTTTCTTCTAACCATGTACCTACATATCATAGGGGGAGATAATATATGTAACAAACCCTTTGCGAGTTCATACGTGCTGTATATATCTCCGGTTTGCGACGAGGCGCAACATTTGAGGTATTGGTCACGAAAATCAGAATCAATTAACATGAACATATATATATATATATACATTTGTGGTCAGATATACCATGTTCATTCCCATAGCTTATGTCAGGGCAGCCATTTGAAATGAAGGAAAAACAACAAATAACAGTCGTAATAAATGTTCACCCCGGGTTGGGTGCCGGAACTAGTCCTTGGTTTAAGGCAATATAGCGCCTCCTAGCGGAAAGAAATGGAACATGTATGTAACCAGTCTTAAAGAACTGTTTAATCAAAATTCAACGAGGTATAGAACTTGGTACTCGGGATTTAGGTCCTGCCACAATTAACTCCGGAACATGGTACCTATTCTCCTATAGCAAAGTAATGGACTTAGATGTTGTGACCGGAAATTTCAAATCCGTGTCATGATCTAATCCCTAAACAGAAACAGAAATTTAGTATTTGCTAAAGCGTAAATATATAAGTGGTATGGTAAAAAAGAAATTAGGTCAATATCTCAAGTCGTTTTTGAAATATTCCTGATGGCGCACGTATACCCTATTTTCTCCCATAGGCCCTATGTAAAATGGCTAAAAGTTATTCGCTGTTTTTCTTTAATTTGAAATGGCTGCCCTGACCTAACCTATGGGAATAAACAGCTAAAATAACTTGTGTTTAGTAGATTGATATCGGAATGGTGCGGATCACCAGGTCTTTCTTTTAGCAATAGCTTTTCAATTTTAGCCACAATAATTTACCGAATAACATATGCTATGTAGGAGTGGAACCTCTGGAGAAAGTTGCATGATCGTCTCTAAATAAACACAATGTGCAACAGAAGTAGATATAAAAGTCGAAATATATAACTTTTCAATAGGTTGGATTAATGATCATGTCCTATCTTACGGCGTGAAAGTAGGTATAAAAGTCGAAAGAGGATCTGTAGCGTTTTATATCTACGTCTAGTTATAATGTTATTCTTCAATGCCAATGAAACAAACATAATATTTATGTATTTAATGGACCAGCACTATTTTATATAATTATAGATCATATCGTGCAGTAGCAGTCCGTGATGCATACATTTGTGAAAAGAGGGTTATGATTTAAAAACCTACTTAGTATATTGGTTTCATGTATATACTATTTTTAGTTAAGGAAACATTTATCATGACATCGACAAGTTCAGATCTAAAATACGTGCTTATCGAGTTTATCAGTAAATCACATCACGTGTAAATACAAGTAGAAATCTAGAAATTTGCAGGACAATAGAATTGGAAGATTTATGAATTTGTGACAGAGGGAGAAAACATTCACCGGCTATATGTGTTACTATTAATATAACTAATGTTTAAATTGTTTATTTCATTTGATAACATTTACAGCACTATATGGTCTAATTCAGTAGTGTAATGCATAGCTTCTAAAGTTTATTAATTGCAAGAGAGATTGTGAGAAAGGTTTATTTCGTTTTAGCAAAGTGTTATAAACTGTCCGTTTTCAATAGTAGTATTTGAATTAGTTTTATTTCATTTAATGATTATGATATAATTAGTCTAAGTGTTTGGCATCTAGTAATTGGGTCGGGAGTATAAGTATTCTTATAATAAGTAAACACCGTGTAAATTAGCTCATTCGGTAAAGCCTTCGATTTGCAAACGATAACCTTTATCTTGAGGTCTGCTAATTGGAATAATACAATGAGTAATACTTTATTTTATTTTTCATATATTGATTTTGTTAAGATTATATTAAATTGACTTTTAAATTGCATAAATTGATTATATAATTCTCTAATTAATAAAGCAAACAAACCAGTTGAAAAGTATGTGCACTAGTTTAAAATAGGCTTGAGTACTTGAGTAATCAGTACTGTTATGCATTCGATCTTTGGAGATCGCTGGGCCCGATACTTATATTTAGTTATCGGTGGTACATTTTCAATTTCTTTTGTTTTCTTACTTAAGTTTTGATTCGGTGGTTCCACTACTCCTGCCGATAAAAGGCTCTGGGTATTGTTTAACCACTTATAGGATATGTCGTCTGCTTTTTAATTTAGTCTTTTGGCTGATACTTGTGATACGCAGGCTTCATAACTAAATTATATTTTGTTTATTTCGCTCTTCGGGGCATTTAATTTTATTAGATACTGGGACCATACGCCGTACGCCATGGGGAAGCATATAACTCCATGTCCACCGCCGTATGCATGCCATCTTCGGGATGGTTTAAATTGTGTATTATTGATTTTATAAATATTGAGTTCTGCTCAACCTTGGGCTAGAGGGCGTGAGCGGTAGCTAGCATATTATACTACCGCTCATGAACAGTTTCAATCAAACCGAGACTGCAATATTTCGTATATGTCGTGCTCGGCGGTTTCCAAAGGTCCATTATCATACTTTTTTTGAGTGGATAGATACGGACCATTATAGCTAACCAAATATAATTATATGTATAATTTATCCGCAACCCTGTTTATTGGACGAATCTACGTACAAAAGGATATATTTATCCTAAATACTTTATAATATAACAATGGAACCCGCACATCCTCACTTTAGACGATGTCGATATGGACGATACCATCCTCATATCTTCATCGTTTGTGATATATTCTATTTCCACGTCACCGCTGGACGGTACCACATTAAGTCATCGTTGCACGATGTCTTCTTCATTGCATCAATGGGACGTTTTCACAACGTCGCTAAACTCGTGCTGTACGAGTGTTTAGTGATCAATTATAGACAGTGACAACTACTTTCATAATTTCTTAGAATGACGTTTAATAACAAGTATGAATATTGCTGCAAAAGTACAGCATAGGATGTTACGCTATTTAAGAAAATATCAGGAAAGGAAGGGAATTAGTATTAGAAACACAAGGGTTAGTCTAGTTAAATTATAATATTAACAAAGACGAGATAAATACATGATAATGAAATAGATAAATGTTTAATATACTGCTTTTGACGGGGAAATTATAATAATTAAAAATATTGACTTTTGGCAGGTTATAGAATGAAGTTAAAAAGAGCTTTCAATAAAGGAGCATATATGTAACAGGCATCATGGTAAATGGTTTTGCATCAATGTATGCCTCAAATGATAGAATAATAGAAGGATCTATGTCAAATGTTTGTCAACTGAAATTATTTGTAAAAAGGTAAAATAGAAGGAATAGAACTAACGAAACTCTTAAATGGCATAGCTGAATAATGGAAGGTATATGATAAGAGAAGTTATAAAACCTGGGTAAACAACACAACAGTGAACAGCGAGTTAACCTGAGAGCAAACCTGGATAAATTAGACAAACCAGAGGAATCAGCATGATAATATTCAATATAAATCTGGGTCAATCGGCCACTCAGTGGTGTAAGAGTTTTAGTACATGTTACATTTTTTTGGCAACCATTGCGAATATTTCACAATCATATGTGGTGATATGCTGTTGTTTCCACGATATTATTTCATAGCCACATTCCTGGTATATCGTTTGTAACTTTTCTTTTGTTGTGCAGAAAGTTTTAAATCTGAAGTCGCCCACCTGGTAGGAAGGTAGATCGAGAATTTCCACAACGAAAATATGACCACCGGGTTTCAAGAAGGAGCTGGAATGACAGTATAATACATTACAATACTAAGTCAAGTTTAATGATAACTATTGTAGAGATAGATATTATCGCTTGTCGGAAATATAGTTAAAATCATATTTTAGAATTTTAGCGTACAATAAATTTAGCGAAAACCATTTCCTGAATGTGTTGCTTGTTGTTTTGTCGGAAAGCGAGCATCGCATCTGAGTGCACAATGTACAAATACCGACTTGTCAAGCCGTTTTGACAGCAACTTGTTAGTAAGAAATGTGAGACAATTAATACAATATTTAGATAAATGTATTCAACAAACCAAAGTAAATACATGTATTGATACATATACTGATTATAAAAAGAAACTTCCGCATTTTAAGCTGCGTGCATAGGATTGACTTTATTATACTTTGTACAACAACCTAGATACAATTTCAGCCTTCTATACTCGTCCCTTAATCATTATGATTAATATTTATTGATAATAATAAAAAATAGATTATGTTTTTTGCTGCTAAAACTTGTTTTTTTCGTGACAATCCAGACCTTTTAACGAAGGCAATGGCATATAACACAAAACGAGATATAATTTCATTGTGTCTAAATGTATTGGTAAAGTTGCGGAAGTTTCTTTATTTGTTCAGTATATTATATTGTTATTGTATGTACATGGCTATACATCTTGCATTATTATATTGTTATTGTATGTACATGGCTATACATCTTGCATTATTATATTGTTATTGTATGTACATGGCTATACATCTTGCATTATTATATTGTTATTGTATGTACATGGCTATACATCTTGCATTATTATATTGTTATTGTATGTACATGGCTATACATCTTGCATTATTATATTGTTATTGTATGTACATGGCTATACATCTTGCATTATTATATTGTTATTGTATGTACATGGCTATACATCTTGCATTATTATATTGTTATTGTATGTACATGGCTATACATCTTGCATTATTATATTGTTATTGTATGTACATGGCTATACATCTTGCATTATTATCTTGTTATTGTATGTACATGGCTATACATCTTGCATTATTATATTGTTATTGTATGTACATGGCTATACATCTTGCATTATTATATTGTTATTGTATGTACATGGCTATACATCTTGCATTATTATATTGTTATTGTATGTACATGGCTATACATCTTGCATTATTATATTGTTATTGTATGTACATGGCTATACATCTTGCATTATTATATTGTTATTGTATGTACATGGCTATACATCTTGCATTATTATATTGTTATTGTATGTACATGGCTATACATCTTGCATTATTATATTGTTATTGTATGTACATGGCTATACATCTTGCATTATTATATTGTTATTGTATGTACATGGCTATACATCTTGCATTATTATATTGTTATTGTATGTACATGGCTATACATCTTGCATTATTATATTGTTATTGTATGTACATGGCTATACATCTTGCATTATTATATTGTTATTGTATGTACATGGCTATACATCTTGCATTATTATATTGTTATTGTATGTACATGGCTATACATCTTGCATTATTATATTGTTATTGTATGTACATGGCTATACATCTTGCATTATTATATTGTTATTGTATGTACATGGCTATACATCTTGCATTATTATATTGTTATTGTATGTACATGGCTATACATCTTGCATTATTATATTGTTATTGTATGTACATGGCTATACATCTTGCATTATTATATTGTTATTGTATGTACATGGCTATACATATCTAATCTGTTCTGAATTTCAATTTTAAGCGTTACATATGAATTTAAATTGTTTGTCTTAGTTTAGATGAAATGTAAAAAATGGAGATATAAGAAATATGACCATTGAGGAAACATATATATGTGCGGTACGAGTTATTTAAATATGCTCCTTCCCTAGACAATATATAAATCACTAGTTGGAACGTAATACAGAAAGACAATGAGGAAAGAACAATTACAAACTTATATCAAATAGATATACGAAATATGTCAAACTCTTTGACACATACATGGTGTCTGACATATATAGTATATATCCGAATACACATACTGACCAAGTTGGGTGATTATATCCCATACAGTTTGGAATATAGTGAAAACACACCAAATAAACACATGTTGACGCCATCGTTGGAATGAAAGAGGTACACGTCTCGCCGAGACATCATTAAAATGATGAAATAAAACGGTATTTTACATCAATTTTTAATATAGTATTTCAGCAATATTCCTTTATATTATCCTACCCTGCCCCGCTAAAACGACGTCTAATGAGCATAACACGTAACGCAATAGCTCCTCACATGCCTAATTACCATAACGTCTTTGAAGCATGAACAATATACATATTTAATACCAATTAAAGTTATTTCCAGTTAAACTATGACGATTCATTTTTCAAGAGCTTGTACTCGAGGTGATGACTTTAATATTCGTAATCTTTGTATATCTCAGAAGCTACTCAATCAGGGTTTCCGTTACCATAAAATTCATAAAACCAAATTGCAAAATGTTATTATCATAACGCTGATCTTCTTTCCAAATATAAAAGTAATTTAAGGACTCTTCTGCGACAAGGACTATCACAACCTGACTTCTATGGTGATGTGATTTATAAACTTCGTAAGATTCTTGGCAATGATCACTTTCATACTATCTTTGTTAAACTTGTTAAAATGTTTATAAAAAGGTGTTATGACCCATCATTTTGCAACGTACTGCATGCTTGGTGGTGGACCCTTTTACTGTTCGCCACTATGCTTTCCTCTTTAATTGTACGATGACCGGACAGGCTGTGTACCCTATGTTAACGCCTACCTAAAGCCCATTGAGACAGTGGCGTTTGTTGTTTATTTATGATCATACTTGTCGTGCCCGTAATGGTTTATTTTCTTGTTGCTCTGGGTTCTGCCAAGTCATTGAGTACCTCCATTGTAGCTTTCTACCCTATTGTATTCTGTATTATATTAACACGAGCATATTTGTGTTATACTTGTATTGCCTATTGATGCTGCCTTGTTGGTCAGAGATAAGATCATGACGGGGATTTCTTTATTTGCACTGTCCTGTTTTATTGGTTTATTTTAATGCTGTTGATTTTATGAATATTGAGTTCTGCTCAACCCGGGGCTAGAGGGCGTGAGCGGTAGCTAGCATATTTCACTACCAATCATGAACAGTCTCAATCAAACCGAGACTGCAATATTTCGTATGTGTCGTGCTCGGCCGTTTCCAAAGGTCCATTATCTTTTCATACTCTTTTTTTAAACCCCCAGTGGCTTACTTTGCCACTGACCGTTACAAGGCTGTAGCCCAATTGTCAACGCTTTTGTGTTTGTGATGTGCTTTGCATTTATTATTACTTTTGCCTTCTTGTTTGTCTGTTTGCTTGTTTGTTTTTGTGTTTTGTGGTTGACTATCCTCCTTGAATGCTACTTTCCATGTCCGATCTTTTTATATTTTTTTGATAAGAATGGTTAAATTATATTATAACGTCGTAAACGTGTGTGCCGACTACACTTTTGTACGCAGGTTGCTTTTTGTTAGGTGTTCTTTGTCGAACGTGAAATAAATGTCATTGTGCGTTTGTGTCCACAATTACGTGTTCTGTCTGTAGCTCTTTGTCCGGTAATCCATTTCGTCCGCAAGATATGTTTGGTGTAGTATGCTATTTCGTCCACCATATTGCGTTTTCACAGTATCACCAACTGTCCTTAAACTATTTATTCTTGTTTTTTTTATGTCCACTATGACGAATTCTGTCCGAAACACTGTGTCCGTATCGCTGTTTGTCCGCATATTTTTGTGTATTCGTGATTTTGTCCAAGAAATGTCTGCATCATATTCCAAGTAAATACCTAGAATTTCTACATGGAAGCCCTTCTTTCTATAACAAGGCGTTCGTTTTTCTACATCGAAGCACTTTTTTCTATAACGAGGCGTTTGTTTTACTATTTATTCAATAAATACTGATATCCAGTAAATAAATTAGATATTATATAGTTTATATATTAAAGCAGATATATCATAATATTATAGTTTTACTACATGTTTAATAAATTTATTCGATATCAACTAAATTAATTCATATATGTACTCTTTTTTATTTCTGCATTACCATGGAATAGTTCACCTGGAATGACCTCAGTGACCTTGAAATTAAATTTCTGTTTTCGTTTCCTTTAACAAATTAATATAAGTTTAGATATGTTTCTCAATCAACTACTAGGAAAAGCTCCTTGGATCATAGTAGTACATATCCGGTATTATAGCTCAATGCAACGAAGCAGTTCAACATATGATCTTACCCAGGTTCCACCAAACTTTTCAATATCAAGGTCAAATTAAATGTTCATTTATAAACTTATATGATAGAACCACAAGTGATTTCATGTGTGAACATTAAATATGACGAAAAATTGGTCTGTCTGATCTACATCCTTTTAATTTATAAGATATTTGATATCTGACTAGATTTAGTAGATAACTGTAAATAGTATACAGACTTACTGCGGGCAACAGTGGTCGACATAATCATGTGCGTTACTTTTGATGACGAAAAACGAAATGTAATATATTGTGGTGTTTATCTTTCAAGACACGAATGAAATTAATATGAAAAGTGTCTACACTATGACTATCACCTGTTATGACTATATAGATGCATTTCGAAGGTTTCGTTATACCTGTGAAAACAGTTTTTGTGTCCAAAATAGAGTGAAGCCGACGTGTGAAAAAGTTTAATTCCATGTATTTACTAGAAAATACATATCTGAAATCGATGTTTAATTAAAAATGATATCAATGTTGTTTGATGCAATATTTTAACCTACCAAATGTTGCTAATGTTAAATAATCAACAATTTGTACGACGCGTCATTACAATTGACATTCAGTAGGAATGTTGATACTTATAATTCTAGTATTTATTATTTTAAGTCCTCTCACCTTGGGGTTAAAATCATCAAAACCTCTGTCTATGAGCTATAAAGTACCAAGATTCCACCGGAAGTTTAGTTAGTCTGACACCTATTATAGACAAACTATGGAGGTTTCTCGTAATGAATATCAGTCAAAAATAAAACAGGGGTAACTATATCTCCTATGAAATATAACCGGGACGATTGACGTAGGTAACATGAAATTTAACAGTTCCGTCTTTAAGTTACATAACAGATAACACAATCAATAGAATAATTGAATACTGTGTTTGTTTGTCACGGTCTGAAGAACAACACATGTATAATTACAAACTGTGAATAATATACGCATTTCATGCATTCTGATCGGTTAACCAGTGTTAAAAATGTGCTGTTATTTTTCGATAACATGCAAGTCAATAACTTACGTTATTTTACGTCATATTACGTCATTAATTGACGTCATTGATTGGTACCGTTTTTCTATCATAATTTCATATTTAACTGACATTTCAATATCATCTGATGTAAATGAAAAGGAAATGTATAGAGGTTCGTAATTATAAGGATTGTTTTTCATTTTTTGCGATGTTATCCATGTATAGTACGTCAAGATGGGTCAAAAATTGTCAATAAAACCATTTTGCTACGCTACGCGTCTTAATTCCATTTGTTTTCCATATTGACGTGTTATACAACGATAACATCGCACAAAATGAAAAACAATCCTTAAATGATTCCCGAGTATTCGAATATGTAAGAAATAGTATGCTCTTTTGACAAACAAAATGTATTAACGCATTTCAAACATGTGAAATCTCTTTTGGGAGAGATACACTGCAATTTTTATTTTAAATTGATTTGAGATAGATAAAATGAATTCTAAATTTCATTAAATTGATAATGTGTATATTAACTGAAACTTGTGCAGAAATGTTAGTTGTTGTACCGAGTAACAGTTTGCGTATCCAGAATAATACAAAATACACATACGGACTCATTGCTATCCACCGGGCCCAAGTCAAGGGATAATTGCTAATTCATCGGAACTTGAAGGCCATTTAAGGCCATTTTTCTTCCAAAGGATTGTGTTTGATTATGGAGGCGCCCACTTTTGGGATATGTATAGGAATTTCAAACTTCCTCGATGTTGAAACACTTTTGATGTGCAAAGGGTTATTCCATTTAATTATGATATGTACCTCCTTAATGAGGATAACTGCCAAATGTAGTCAGTAGGTGTGTTATGGTATGTGCTGTAGATGCAACTCAATCCTATCTGACAAAAACCTTCATTTAGGGCATATACGATTTTCAAACTGAGTAAATGAGTGCTTCTGTATGAGTGTAGATACCTTCCGTAAGTGATACCTTTTCAAGCTCAAATCCCGATACTCGACAAGGTCAATACCAAGATCGTCTTAAAATCTTGGATACGTTTTGTGTTAAAAATGGTTTATTTTATAAAGGAGGAGAGGTTCGAGATATTTGAATCCGCGAATTTAGTTTTATGATGATATTATACACACCTGAAACTTTGAAGACATGCTGTATACTCTTCATGCGTAAATACAGGTCCGTGCAAACTGAGAATCAATTGAGCGGCATCAAATAAGACTCCTTCCAAACTTGTTCCGGAACATGGATTACCCTTGCGTAAATCAAAGGCAACTATTTCACGCACCTGACTAGCCAGACGTTTGTTACAATCAATCCAATCTTCCCTAAAACACATAATATATATTTAAAAAAAACACATAATTACGAACATGTAATTGATGAACTTTCTTAAAAATATTGATTTTATATATTTTAATAAATTGCAGTAATTGCGTAAAATAAATGACTCCATTAAATTGTGATAAAACATGATCGGTTGGTGTCCTTAGCTGTTACAAACATATATTAACAAACAAGTGCAATTGACATATTAGATCGGCCTTAATTTGTCCACGAACTATTATATACAACAAGTAAATATTACCCTGTATTGCAAATATGGTATGCGTCATGAAATAATTAAACATTGACTATCTAATAAAAGGCTATGCCAACATAATTTGGTATAAACATATAATAATACGATTCATTGATACGCCACTTACTGACTTCCATTTGCATCGATCATATATTCAAACACTGCCTTCAGGTATTTAACGTCTCCAGCCTTCCATCTCCTGAGTAATTGTAAATTTTCCTCTGCCTTATCACTTAGCACAAGTTCTTTGAACCATTTTGAAGGCGCGTATAATGAGTGGCAGACCGGACCAGAGCCGATATCAAGTAAACGTTCACCAGTTATCTTTCCTATATGCAAATTAATGTTATAACAGTAGTTTAACAGGCGGTGCATGCATGTAAAACCTTTCTTAATTATAACAACAGCATCATATATAGACTGGTAACAATACTTAGGATGGTAGTATATTATATGAATATCACATTCATAACAGGGTGATAGTAACAATGTTTACCCTATATATTTAAGAGAAAAGTTATACTCGAACAATACGATAGGTTAAAATTGGTGAGGGAACCTTAGTCGACTAGTGACAGTCAGCAATTCAAAGCACAAGAAATTGAAACAAATCTATACAACTATAAAATTGACTAAAATCTGTAGGGTTAAACCAGAAAAAAACATATTAAAATATTACCCTGAAATGGGGACCATGAATAATATATATATATGTTTCTCTTTATCTTTAAAGAGAAAAGGTTACACCCGAACAATACGATAGGTTAAAATGGGTGGGTGGGTGTTGGTGGAAGAACTCGAAGCGCGTCTTCTTCAGAATATTTGGAGAGGGGGACTAATTTCAATTACACGAAATTGAAACCAAAACTATAAATACTAGAAATTATTAAATACTGTAACAGTTTTAATGTACATAACCACAGAAGTGTTAATGCACATAAACACTGTAGGTTTAGTCAGAACAATACTAAAATATTACAATATTCCCAGTATGTTATTTCATTTTACTCGAGTTAAATTATACCAGCACTACGGTACACAGTCAAACTTCCCTGGTTAGAATTTCACAATTTCTAATGTCGGTGTGAAATCTAACTATTTTGTATTACTGACGTCATTTTGTATCTCGCCAATATTCAGCCAGTAAGTAAACGCTATTTTCAGAGTCGAGTCGATATAAAATCATGATTTTATGAGCTCTCTAAAGCGGGTTATATCTGATCTAGTTCATAGTTTTTTTCTCGTGACTTTTCTTCATAATATAATAAAGAATCCATCCGCAGTGGATATATCTCCATTTAGTTGTGGTAGTTTAGTGTCCATTCTACATGATTGGATTTATTAACCGCAGCAATTGTATTGTGTATTGTAATGCCCATGTAATGTATTGTAGTCTCCACTGATAAAAACGTACAGTCGAAAGCATTTGAATATTTGTTTTATTTGTTATTAGCACTGTGTTATTGACATATGTCTCTACAAACTTACTTTCCAGGCAAAATTGCATCCTTCTAGAAACCAGAAATATATTTCCTTTTATGTATGATTCACTCTATGTTTTATTTAGTGGGGGATTTAGTCGTGGTGACTAAGGCGTCGGTGTAAACTTAAAGATCATTAATTATTGTGACATTGGCCTTGGTGGCAGGAATAGGGGACTTCATCGCGACACGTTGTCTTGAAGTGATAGACAATGACGCAAAATGAAATTCATATCAGCCACTGATTGCGGATATATGAAAAAGACTCGAAATTGAACACCCAACTACCCTGTTCGAACATTAAACGTCCATATGTGATATTTACTGTGGTAATAGGAACTTGGGAACTGACGTGAATAACATTTATGCAAAAGGACAATCGAATTGGCCAACTGGTTTAGGAAATATAAAAAGAAACAAATGTTTACAGGAAAATCCCTGTTTTAACATTAAGAGTTGACCTTGGTAGCATGAACCTAGGAGTTAATCGCTACACATCGTCGTGATCAGATAAACATTTTTACAAAGGAAAGTCGAAATCCGACTACTGGTTTAAGAGATATGAGAAAGACACAAAGTCCGGAAAGGCGATCCGATTACTATATTTCTCCCGACTCTTCAAGTTCTATGGCATGATAATTCTCGCCCTGTGATGTTCTTATCACTATCGCACTTACAGTGGTTAGAAATCATTTATACATGCTTGTTTTACATAAGGTATATTAATCTTGTTTACATACGTCCTAAGTATAATTAAAAGAATAACATTGCTTAAAATACTAGATGCTATACATTATATATATTCCCACATACCAGACCTGTTTATACCGTAACTAAATTCCACACATTTGAACAAAGATCAACCTCGATAATTCAGATGTGTTGTTACATAATATTCTTTTTTTTAATTCTATATACATTCACATCCTTAGATCATATGCAAAATGGTATTTAACTTTTTAATAACGGATTACAAATATTGAAAATTCTTATGATTTTTGATAAGCACATTTGATAAATTAATATTTCACTTTTCACCATATTGGTATAGCCTGAACTTATTTTCAGGAATATGGTTGTACGTGTGTTAACGATTCCATGTAAGAATATACTCGTATTACGCTTTTCAAGGAAAAAACCCTGTTTTATTTGGCTATATGTTTAGCAATTATGAATGCACCAACATTTAATTCAACGATTTATTATTGACCGTTTAAAAACTATACTTAATACTTTTTAGCTCACCAGAGCCAAAGGCTCAAGTTGAGCTTTTGTGGTCGTCTGGTGTCCGTCTTTCGTCGTTAACCTTTTGCTTCAATCAACAACTTCTAAACGACTTCTAAACCAGTTTTGATGACACTTTACATGAAGCATCCTTGGGTGGCCCCTTACCAAAATGGCTAAGATCGGACAGGTACACCAAAAGGTTGTTTGAAATTTTCTTAAATTTGACATGGCTTTAGCTATGACGGCCATCTTGTCCGCAAAAAAAAACAGAAATCTGATGAGAGGGTCTCTTCAAAAGATCATTATGATTACATTTTATCAAAATGCTTAAAGTGTTTTCAGAGAATATGCCATTTTTAGCCTTTTCCTATATCACTCAATGTAAACTTTTGGTTGCCGTGGCGGACATTTTGAATATTTCAGGACAACGGAAAATAGAAACTTGATAGAAGCCATTCCAAGGAATGTGTTATTTAGAGACCAACCAAAGGTATAGGTATGTGATATATCACTAAAATCGAATAAGTGGTTTCGGAGATGTTGTTTGCAATTTCCTTAATTTTGACATAATTCTAGCCAAGGTGGCCATCTTTGATGACTTGCGGCCCCGACAGACACAACTCTGAGAGATAGCATCCCAGGTAACATTGTGGTGAAGTTTTATCAAAATCTGCTTGTGGTTTCAGAAGATATGTCGATTTTATAAAATTGCTAACAGACAGACGGATAGACGGACGACGGACATAATGTGATCGCAAAAGCTTGTCTGGCCTTTGGCCAGTAGAGCTAATTGAAATGATTCATTTTTGAGATAGTCTAAGCTTTCAGAACAGTATTTCTACATATTGAATTTAAAAAAAAGTCTTGGTCACGCAACATTTCATAGTCAAGTCTAGTTATGCTTTTTAACAACATTGAAATCGATACACTATGTTCATGCCCCGTTTGGACTAAAATTCTACATTTTCAGATGGAGATAAATGACTATGAAATTGAGCATTGATCACACAATGTGAGGGGATATGTGCAAGCTATTTCCTTATCTGCTGAGAGAAAATAGTCCATTTTGTAGCAAATTACTGTCAGAGTTGAAAGATATCAAATACAATTAAAAACACACTATTTCCAAAATATTGATATTAAATATGAGATACATTTCTTCAGAGTTTGAATACAATACTTTAAGAATCAAACATACTACTCGTAGACATCAAATTGCAAAATTATAAACTTACCATCTTTATATGTATCATGTAAGGAATCCAAAGTGAATTTCAATAATTCGTCTTCAATGCGATCGCCAGTAAAATGAGTATATAAAGTATCGATATACACTTCTGGTATGAAGTGAGTTTGATCAAACGTCGTTAGTTCTTCTTCCATTTCAACAGCTACAATTAAACATAATGCTATAGTAATGTAATTGTATGGACAAACACATTTCATACATTTAATATGCTTTTGTTATGCTGTGTAATGTTATTCTTAATGTGTAGATTGTGCAAACTAAATAGCATGTTTATTTAAGGATTGTTTAACATTGTTCGCTGTATTCTCGATGTATAACATGTCAAGATTGGTCACAAATGTTGAATGAAACCGCCTTGCTGCGCTACGCAGTTTCATTCCATTTGTACTCCATATAATCCTTAAGAACCTCTATACATTTGTTTTTTATTTACGTCAAATTAGATTGAACGGTCAGCTAATTATGAAAGTATGATGTTTAAACTTTAGCAATTAATGACGTCATCTTAAAATACGTCATATGTAATATGAGGTAATTTATGGACATGCATGTTATCGAAAAAAATAAATAATTCAAGACTGGTTAACCAAATAGAATGCAGAACATTCTTATATTATTCACAGTTTGTAATTATATGCAGGTAGTTGTTCTTGACGTGTGTCCGTTTATTGATGACAAACTATACTGGCTGTTATATAGAGGGAGCTGTTATTGACGTGTCCGTTAACTGTGGTCACACTATACCAGCTGTATTGCTAATGTGGGTAGCTAATATGTCGTTATCTGAGGTCACACTATAAAGGTTTTTATATGGAGATAGCTGTTATTGACGTGTGTCCGGTAACTGATGACACACTATACTGGCTGTTGTATGGAGTGTCGATTAAATGCGGTTAAACTATACTGGCTGTTATAGGGAGCTACATATATACGTGTATCCGTTAACTGATGAAAAACTATTCTGGTTGTTATATTACGGTAGCTGGTATAGGCAAGTGTCGACACTATACTGGCTGTTATATGGAGGTAGCTAATATAGACGTTTGTCCGTTAACTGATGACACACTATACTGGATGTTATATGAAGGTAGCTATTAAAAACGTGTGTCTGTTGACTGATGACACACTATACTGGCAGTTATATGGAGATAGCTGTTATGAAAGTGTGTCCGTTAACTGAGTTCACACTATACTGGCTGTTATATGGCTATTACGTGTGTTTTTTAACAGATGACACACTGTTACATGGAGGAAATTAGTATTGACATGTAGCTCAGTTGACCACAGTTAACGGACACGTCAATAACAGCTACCTCTAAATAACAGCCAGCATAGTGTGTCATCAGTTATTATAGATGTACGCCCGTTAACGAATGACACACTATAGTGGTTATCAAATGGAAGAAAGCTATTATAGAAGTGTGTTTGGTAACTGATGGCACTCCATACTGGCTGTTATATGGAGGTAGCTTTTATTGGCGTGTGTACTTAACTGATGAAACTATTCTGGCTGTTACATGGAGGTAGTTAATATTGACTTGTGTCGAATAACTGATGGCACACTATACTGGCTGATTAAAAGAGGCTATATATATACTGGCTGTTATGTGGAGGTAGCTATTATAGAAGGTTGTCCGATAACTGATGACACACTATACTGGCTGTTATATGAAGGTAGCTATTATAGACGGTTGTCCGATAACTGATGACACACTATACTGGATGTTATGTGAAGGTAGCTATTATAGACGGTTGTCCGATAACTGATCACACACTATACTGGCTGTTATATGAAGGTAGATACTTCTATTATAGAATTGTGTCCATTAACTGATGACACATTATTATGGCTGGTATATGACGGTAGCTTGTATAAACGAGTGTCTTTTAACAGATGACACACTGTTACACGGAGGAAATTAGTATTGACATGTGTCCGTTATATGTGGTCACACTATACTGGCTGATAGACGGAGGTAGCTATTATTGACATGTGTCTTTTAACTGATGACACACTATACTGGCTGTTATATGGAGGTAACTAATATAGACGTGTGTCCGTTAACTGATGACCCACTACGTATACTGTCTGTTATATGAAGGTAGCTATTATTGACATGTGTCAATTAACTGAGGTCACACTATACCGGCTGTTATATGGAGTCAGCTATTATAGACGTGTGTCCGATAACCGATGACACATTATACTGTCTGTTATATGGAGATAGCTATTATAGAGGTACGCCCGTTAACGAATGACAGACTATAGTGGTTATAAAATGGAAGAAAGCTTTTAGAGACGGGTGTTTGGTAACTGATGGCACACTAGCGATGGCACACTATACTGGCTGTTATATGGAGGTAGCTATTATAGACGTATGTCCGTTTACATATGACACACTATTTTGGCTGTTATATGACGGTAGCTTTTATAGACGAAATTTGGATGAACGTAGCTATTATAGACATGTGTTTCATAACTAATGACAACATATAATGAATGTTATATGGGGATAGATATTATAGGCGTGTCCGTTAACTGATGACACACTATCCTGGATATTATTAGGAGGAAGCTATTATACATGTTCTGTTCACACTATTTATATGCAGGTAGCTCATGTGTCCGTTGACTGACGTCACACTATTACGGCTTTTATATGGAGGTACCTGTTATTGACGTGTGTCCGTTAACTGATGACACACTATACTGGCTATTGTATGGAGGTAGTTATTATTGACGTGTGTCGATTAAAAGTGGTTATATATATACTGGCTGTTATGTGGAGGTACATATTATAGGCATTTCCGGTAACTGATGACAAACTATTATTGTTGTTATATGTCCGTAGCTGGTATAAACAAGTGTTCTTTAACTGATGACACACTATACTGTATGTATAAGAAGGTAGATACATACATTATAGACGTGTGTCCGTTAACTGATGACAAATTAGTGTGGTTGGTATATGACGGCAGCTGGTATAGACGAGTGTCTTTCAACAGATGACACACTGTTTTATGCAGGTAATTATTATTGACATGTGTCCGTTAAATGAGGTCACACTATACCGGCTGTTATATGGAGGTAGCTATTATAGACGGTTGTCCGATAACTGATGACACACTATACCGGCTGTTATATGGAGGTAGCTATTATAGACAGTTGTCCGATAACTGATGACACAGTATACTGGCTGTTATATGAAGGTAGATACATCTATTATAGACGTGTGTCCGTTAACTGATGACACATTATTATGGTTGGTATATGACGGTAGCTGGTATATACGAGTGTCTTTCAACAGATGACACACTGTTATATGGAGGTAATTATTATTTACATGTGTCCGTTAACTGATGAACAACTATTCTGGTTGGTATATGACGGTAGCTGGTATAGACGAGTGTCTTTTAACAGATGACACACTATTATATGGAGGTAATTATTATTGCCATGTGTCCGTTAAATGAGGTCACAATATACCGGCTGTTATATGGAGGTAGCTATTATAGACGTGTATCCGTTAACTGATGACACACTATACTGGCAGAAATACAGTGGCTGTTATATACGTGTGTCCGTTAACGGATTACCTACTCTACTGCTTATTAAATGTAGAAAGCTATTATAGACGTGTGTTTGGCAACTGATGGCACACTTTAATGGCAGTTATATAGAGGTAGCTAATTATGGCGGGGATTTCTTTATTTACACTGTCCTGTGTTAATGGGATGACAGTAGGGTAAGTGTGAGGTTTGGTGCACCCTAGAACCGGTTTAAATCCCCAGTGGCCTACTTTGCCACTGACCGTTACAAGGCGGTAGCCCAATTGTCAACCTTTTTGTGTTTGTGATATCGTTTGCATTTTTTATTACTTTTGCCTTTTCGTTTGTCTGTTTGCGTGTTTGTTTTTGTGTTTTGTGGTTCACTGTCGTCCTTGAATGCTGCTTTCCCTGTCCGATATTTTTATCCTTATTTATTGTGTAGTTAGCTGATGACAATATACTGGATGTTATATGGAGGTAATTAATATTGACTTGTGTCGAACAATTGAAGGCACACTATACTGACTGTTATATGGAAGCAGCTATTATTGACTTGTGTCCGTTTACTGATGACACACTATACCGGCTGTTATATGGAGGAAGTGTTTATTGACGTGTGTCGATTAAATGATGTCACGCTATTCAGGCTGTTATATGGAGGAAGCTATTATAGCCATGTGTCCGTTAATTTATGACACACTATACTGGCTGTTACATGGAGGTAGCTATTATAGCCGTGAGTCCGTTAACTGATGACACACTATACTGGCAGTTATATGGAGGTAGCTATTATAGCCGTGAGTCCGTTAACTGATGACACACTGTACTGGCAGTTATATGGTGGTAGCTATTATAGCCGTGTGTTCGTTAACTGATGACACACTATACTGGCTGTTACATGGAGGTAGCTATTATTGCCGTGTGTTCGTTAACTGATGACACACTATAATGGCTGTTACATAGTGGTAGATATTATAGATGTGTGTCCGTTAACTGATGACACACTATACTGGAAGTTATATGGTGGTAGCTATTATAGCAGCGTGTTCGTTAACTGACGACACACTATACTGGCTGTGACATGGAGGTAGCTATTATAGCCGTGTGTTCGTTAACTGATGACACACTATACTGGAATTTGTATGGTGGTAGCTATTATAGCAGTGGGTTCTTTAACTGACGACACACTATACTGGCTGTGACATGGAGGTAGCTATTATAGCCGTGGGTTCGTTAACTGATGTCACGCTATACTGGCAGTTATATGGTGGTAGCTATTATAGCCGTGTGTTTGTTAACTGATGACATACTATACTGACAGTTATATGGTGGAACATATTATAGCCGTGGGTCCCTTAACATACGACACAATATTCTGGCTGTTATATGACGATAGCTGTTATTGACGAGTTTTCTTTAACTGATGACACACTAGACTGGCTGTTATATGAACGTAGCTATTATATCGTGTGTGCCATAATTAATGACACAATATACTGGGTGTTATATGGAGGTAGCTATTATAGACGTGTGTCCGTTAACTAATGACACAATATACTGGCTGTTATATGGATGTAGCTATTATAGACAGGTCAGTTAACTGATGACACACTGTACTCTCTGTTATATAAACGTAGTTATTACAGACGTGTGTCCCATAACTAATGACAAAATATACTGAGTGTTATTTGGATGTAGCTATTATAGCCGTTTCCGTTAACTGATGACACACTATACTATTTGTTTTAAGGAGGTAGCTATTATAGATGTATGTCCGTTAACTGATGACAACCTATAGTGGCTGTTAAATGGAAGAAAGCTGTTATAGACTTGTGTTTGGTAACTGATGGCACACTATATTGGCTGCCATATGGAGGTAGCTATTACTGATTTGTGTCCTTTATATGAGGTAACACAATCCGGGATTTTATAATGAGGTAGCTATTATAGACGTTTGTTTGCTAACTGTGTTCAGTGTTCACACAATACCAGCTTTTATATAGAGGTTGTTATTATAGACGTGATTCCGTTAACTGATGACACACTAATTTAACCGGCTGTTACATAAGGTAGCTATTATTGACGTGTGTCCGTTAAGTGAGGTCGCACAATACAGGCTGTTATATGGAGGTAGCTATTATTGACGTCTGTTCGTTAACTGATGACACAATAAACTGACTGTTATATGGAGGTAGCTATTATAGACGTCTGTTCGTTAACTAAACTCACAATAAACTGACTGTTATATGGAGGTAGCTATTATAGAAGTGTGTCCGTTAGTTGATGACACACTATGATGCTGTTATATGGAGGTAGCTATTATTGACGTCTGTTCGTTAACTGATGACACAATAAACTGACTGTTATATGGAGGTAGCTATTATTGACGTATGTTCGTTAACTGAAGTCACAATAAACTGACTGTTATATGGAGGTAGCTATTATAGACGTGTGTCCGATAGCCGATGACACACTATGATGCTGTTATATGGAGGTAGCTATTATTGACGTGTGTCCGTTAACTGATGACACACTATAATGCTGTTATATGGAGGTAGCTATTATAGACGTGTTCCTGTTAAGTGATGGCATACTATACTGGCTATTATATGGAGGTAGCTATATTTGACGTGTGCCTGTTAACTGATGACTGAGTATACTGACTGCCATATGCAGGAAGGTTTATTGACGATTGTCAATTAAATGAGGTCATACTATACTGACTGTTATATGAACGTAGCTATGATAGACTTGCATAACTTAATTGATGACACACTTTACTGGCTGCTATTTTTAGGTAGTTATTATAGACGTGTTTCCATCAACTGAAGAAATATAAAAAGATCGGATAGGGAAAGTAGCATTCAAGGAGGACAGTCAACCACAAAACACAGAAACAAACATGGAAACAGACAAACAAGAAGGCAAAAGTAATAGTAAACGACATCACAAACACAAAAGGGTTGAATATAGGGCTACCGCCTTGGAACGGTCAGTGGCAAAGTAGGCCACTGGGAGTTTCACAATATACTAGCTGTTATATGGAGGTAGCTATTATTGACGTGTGTCGATTGAATGTGGTCACACTATACTGGTTGTTATATGGAGGTAGTTATTATATACGTGTGTCCGTTAACTGATAACACACTACACTGACTGTTATATTGAGGTAGATATTGTATCTGTTAACTGATGACACACTATACTATCTGTTTTAAGGAGGTAGCTATTATAGATGTATTTACGTTAACTGATGACAACCTATAGTGGCTGTTAAATGGAAGAATCTAGTTTAGACGTATGTTTGGTAACTGATGGCACACTATACCAGCTGTTTTATGGAAGTAGCTATTATTGACGTGTATCTGTTAACTGATGAGACACTATACTGTTATTTTGAGGTAGCTATTATAGACATGTGTCCGTTAACTGAGGTCTTAATATACTGGCTGTTATATGTATGTAGCTATTTTTTGTGTGTGTGTGTTAACTGTGGTCTAATAATTTGGAGATTCTTACCTTGTTGAGTGTATTGTAATAGGAACTTTTAATATATGTTTGGCCATTACCAATATAGGGATGGATTTTAAAAATTAACTGCAGAAATGTATTTGTGAACATGACCGATGTTCTATAAACCAATGTGTGATTCAGTTTACTCTTATGTTTTACAACGGACCCCCTGCAAGCATTTTCAATAAATGGCCGTCCAACTTTTGTGCGCACGAAATCCTTGTGTATTACTGAATGTCATTATGTTATTATAAGAGACATACTCTTATCGGCATAAACGTGTGTATGTATTGAATTCGAAATCGCAGGTGACTTTGTTATTACAATACTATCGTCTAAAATAAATATACATCTTATTCAATTATTCAAAATTGTATTTTCTATTTTTAAATCACATTTTACAATACATTAATTGTAGTTACATGTATTTTATTTCACGTCGGACGTTACGCACGGTGTTCAAGAACGATCGCGACTTAAATGAGAAAAAAACAAACAAAATAACTGAGACACCTGTAAATTCAACACACCATTGAAAAGATACACGAATGCGTCTACGGAATAATATAGATATAGTAAACGGTTTTACGTATCTTGGCATTGTGTTCACTCAAGGTGGTTCTTTTAATGAAACACAGAACATGTTGACGGGTCAAGCGCGGAAAGCAGTGCTTATGTTAAACATATACCTTTATAAATTTACTGATATAATAGTAAAACATAAATTAGATTTATTTGATAAACTTATAAAACCTTTTGAATTATGGCGCGAAAGTGTGGGTTTTTTCTACCGGACTTTGTGTTGAAAGAGTACATACGCAATATTGCAAAAGCATTTTGCATGTAAAGCGATCTGCTCAAAATGATTTTATCTACGGGGGTAGGGAGAACAGCATTGATTACACATAGATATGTATTAATAATAAAATACTGGTTAAAAACCATTTACTTGAATGAAAATATATGTATTACATATGTATACAGCGTGCTTAGAACTGATGCCGAGGTAATGCAAAAATAAAACACGAATTGGGTTACATTGCTAAATACAATTATTGGGAAATCTTGGATTGTTTGATGCATGGCTATATCTAGCGATATATGTTTAAGCCTGGTAAAACAAAGATTACATGAAAATTTTGTACAGAATTAGTCTTAAGCATTATTTAACCTGTATAAATATACCAAAATTTAGACAAGCGTTATCCAGATTGAGACTTTCCTACCATAATTTAGAAATTGAGGCAGGTAGATGGCACTAAGTGTACCGTTAGATGAAAGAAAATGTAGAGTATGTAACAAGATAGAAGACGAGTATCATTTTATAATAGAGTGCACAAATTAAAATGGTATTAGATTAATTTACATTGATAAATATTATTGGAAAAGGCCCAGAATGCTGAAATATTTAGAGCTAATAAACAGCGAAAATAAAAACAAATTGAAAAAACTTAGTGTATACGTAGCATTTGATATCCGAAAGGATAATATTTTCCAATAACTAATCATTACAAAAGTTTTAAATTGTGTGTAAGTAAAGGGAAATATTGTTTTTTTTTGTTGTTTTTTTTTGTTGTTTTTTTGACATAGAATACATGCAATTATTCTTAAAGTTTGGTTTTGAGTTGTGTTAAATAATAAACAATACACAATATATACTCAGTTGCATTGTATATGCAAAAACGTTTGGTTATGTTTGATTGTGCTATGATATATGCAATGAAATAGATTCACTTGAATTAATATCCTAGACGATATATTGTGCAACGCCACATGTATTTTGTTGTAATCGTCACGATGATTTATGTATTATTTGTTTATGTTTAGTGCTTGAAATCTTTATCAGATGATATATATAAATATATATATATATATATATATAAACTGAAAACATGATAGTTACATATTGCATATAAATACATGTCTTTATATGTTGATAATGTTGTGTATGAAAAATATATAAAACAATATTCATAATACATAATATAGACAAGTAAAATAAAATAAAATACAAATACTTAAAAAGATGCAATGTCCATGGAATGTGAATTTTAATCTGACGTAGGCTTACTCATATTTTGTATTACATACTGAAAGACTGTGTGTATAAAATAGATGATTTAATGATATGTAAATATTTATACCATCTTCTCCATATGTACATTTGTTTATGTTGTTTCATTTCGTATTACCTGTCATTGTATTGTGTTAACTATTTGTATCCTCACAGGCCTTAAGGCATATTGGAATTTTGAATAAAACATATATTACCATATATCTCTCTTATGAAAACAGAACGACTGTCTATGGAAAAAAACAAAAATGTAAAATAAGGGTCTATATGAAATAGACCTAAATAATTCGTTCAAACAATTATATCACGTAAATGGATGAATAAATCAATCATACAGAGTGAGTGTGTCCTACGTTATATGCTACCTGGATGGTTTGCAGGGTCTCGGTCAGAATGTTGAATATATATCAGTTTAATAGGCAACACATCTATAAATATAGAACAAGCATATATGATATGTAACATTATATTGTATTAGTAGAACTTGTCCTGGTGTAAGATAAGTGTTAGTCCTAACCAGGATCTCGTTAAATGTTTGTTATGCCATATATATAGTTATTATAATTTAAAGCAATGCGTGATGGACTCTGTATGTTGGTGTTACTTGTTTAAAATTATACTGACATTAATTATTTTTTATTTCTTTTTAAATAGGGTATATCACTGTGTACTTTTCTTGTAATAGATACACTGATGTCGTGGGAAAACATGTTTGCATATATAGCTCCTCAAATCAGTCTAAATCTCAGAGTAATCAAAAACAGCAAATGCACAATTACATAACGCCATTAATTATGACCTCGGAAATTATGGATTGTTTTGTCATTCAATAAAATTGTTCTTCTAATGTATGTTAGAAGAAACGTTGCTTGTAAGATGTGTACTGTATTATAAGTGTAGAATCCGTCACATAAATAGAGCATGTCATTATGGATACAGATATTGCTAAACATACATATACAAATATCGATTTACCTGCGATATCTGTTCTTGTTCTCCACTAGAGTAATTCACCTCCTGTTTTGTTTGTAAGCTCGCTAATGGTAATTTTTTTTCGGATTATTTAATCCTTTTTATATCGCTATGTCAGAATTGTGAAGCTTCGACTCCGAGTATAAACAAATTGTGTGGAGACCGATCTTTTTTATTTATCTAGAAACGTGAGTGGGCCTTCTCATTTATGGTTATCCAGAGGGAGCTGCTTAGCAGAAGAATGTTACAGATAAGATTACACTGTACAGTGTACTGATTCTACTGCATTTCTGTTGGGATTATGATGGTATGTGTTTTTGATTAATACCTGCATTATCCCCATATAAAACCTCAAGACGCTGATTGCATTGTATTTTTTTTAATGATTAGCAACCATCCTAGATATGTTCCTCGATGAAAAAGAAACATTCCCAGAGAGGATGATACGAATGCACTTTGCTTTTAAGGTTCCTTTTGTGATGTGTTGTGTGATGTTAGAGATAAGATCATGGCGGGGATTTCTGTATATACACTGTTCGGTTTTAATGGGATGACAGTAGGGTAAGTGTGAGGTTTGTTGCACCCTAGAACCGGTTTAAACCCCTAGTGGCCTACTTTGTCACTGGCCGTTCCAAGGCGGTTGCCCTATTGTCAACCATTTTGTGTTTGTGATATCGTTTGTATTTGTTATTTCTTTCGCCCTTTTGTTTGTCTGTTTGCGTGTTTGTTTCTGTGTTTTGTGGTTGACCTTGAATTTATCAATTTGTCTTTGAATGCTACTTTCCCTGTCCGATCTGTTTATATTTCTTTATTGAAATTGCAATCATTTTGCAACATAATGAGAACCATGGGCAACCGGGTGAGACCATGAATTGAGTCAATTGGCTACCATTGCTAACATTATGAATATATGGATTATTAACACGAGACTACATGTCACCAGTGTGAGACTATGATACTACGGACAATGACATGAAACAATGGGCTGCTAATTTGCGTCTTTGGGACACTTATATGAGACCATTATGAGTCCATTCAATATTTTCATTTTCACGGACCACTAGTACGAGTCAACGGTGGACGAATATGAATCCATGGGACACCACTATGTATTAACTTTTCATTAATTTAATTCCACATGCCATCAGTATGAGAACAGTGATCACTACAGTGGTGGAATCGTTTTTATTCCGAGTATAATCGAGTTTCAAACGCGCGAGAAACGAAATTTAAACAAACGCGTATAATTTGACCAATCAAATAGCGTGGTTAAATGTTTAAAAAAGCAACCTAATCGTTTGGGAAAAGGGTTAACTGTTTAGAAATGCGTTTTAAACAATCAGAAATGAGTTACACCTTTTAGGATTTTATCCAGTCAATATTCCGTTTTGTACGGGAAAATCAAAATGTATAATATGGAGTACATTTAATACGACATAATTTGTTGTCGTATTTTGTTTTCGTGTATCCTTTGATGTTGCTGTTGTTTTATTACTTTTTGAATACAGCTAACGGGTTACTTATACCATTATAGACTAACATTCTCTCAGAAACAAACACAAAATGAAAATACACCCACTACGTTAACCCACGGACTAGGCTACAACTTACGAACATTGGACGTTCGTAACGGTATAGGAAGTATATATTCTATAGAATAAAATACATCTTCAAATGGGCCGGGTTTACTGGAGTGCGCTCTCTTATACACGCTGCTATTTCTCATACTCTATCATACAAACTCTTTTATACACGCTCTTTCTCACACTCTCTCTCTCTCTCACACAAAAACTCTCTTATAAACGTTCTTTCTCACACTCTCTCTCTCATAAATACTTTCTTATACACGTTATGTCTTACACTCTCACTCATACAAACTCTCTTATACACGTTATGTCTCCCTCTCTATGTCTCTCTCATATACAAACTCTCTTATATCTCTTTCTCACACTCTCTCATAAAAACTGTCTTATACACGCTCTTTTTCACACTCTCTCTCCCTCATACAAAGTATCTTATACAGGCTCTTTCGCACACTCTCTCTCTCTCTCTCATACAAACTGTCTTATACACGATCTTTTTCACACACGCTCTCTCATACAACCTCTCTTATACACGCTCTTTCTCACACACACTCTCTCTCTCACTCTCTCTCTCTCTCTCTCTCTCTCATACAAACTGTCTTATACACACTCTTTTTTACACATTCTCTCTCTCATAAATACTCTCTTATTCACGCTCTTTTTCACACTCTCTCTCTCATAAAAACTCTCTTATACACACTCTGTCTCACATTATCTCATACAAACTGTCTTATAAACGCTCTTCTGCACACTCTCTCTCTCTCTCTCATACAAACTCTCTTATACACGCTCTTTCTGACACTCTCTCTCCTCTCTCTCATACAAACTCTTATACATACTCTTTCTCACACTATCTCATAAAATTGTCTTATACACGCTCTTTTTCAACTCTCTCTTTCTCATAATTACTCTTTTATGTTCGCTTTTTCTCACACTCTCTCTCATACAAACTCTCTTATACACGTTCTTTCTCACTCTCTCTCTCTCTCTCTCTCTCATACAAACTCTCTGCTACAGTCTCTTTCTCACACTTTCTCTCATACACGTTCTTTCTCACACTTTCTCATACAAACTCTCTTTTACACTTCTTTCTCACATTCTGTCTCATAAAAACTACTTATACACATTCCTTATCACACTCTCTCTCTCATGCACACTCTCTTATACATGTTCTTTCTCACACACTCTCTTTCTCTCTCATACACGCTCTTTCTCACACTCTCTCATACAAACTGTCTTATACACACTTTTTCTCACACTCTCTCTCATACAAACTGTCTTCGTGGGTTCGATCATCGGCCGGGTCATATTGCTTTTTAAATGGTACTAGTAGCTCCCTTGCTTGACATTCAGCATAAGATAAGAGTAGTTCTAGGACTGGATTGCCGGTGTCAGTGTAATTGTGTATCTACGGCGTGTCATTTCCAGTGAGGCAGCACTATACAATGGTCATTGAGATCACTTCTATAAGAAGACACCGTCGTAATATAACTGAAGAATTGTTGAAAAGGACGTTAAACATAAACAAACAAACACGCAAATAAATGCTGTTATATGCATATTCACAACAAATTACCTTAGCTGCCGACCATTATAGATTTGATTTTTAAAGCTAAGAATTACTTGCATCCAGTTGTTAATATAGAGAAACTTTCGGATCTTGTAAGATTAAAAGGTCTCTTCTGTATCAATCACTAGTTCCTTTTGTTAATTACTAAAGAATGTGTAGATTGATTTTTTTTAAATTGAAAAATACTATATACTAGTAAAGTGCCTATCATCTCTGGCGCCAATCATCTAGGCTCTTGTTTCAGGTAAGTTAGTTAATTATATAAAAGGATTGATTGTGCACAAGCAGTTGTCTAAATTGAAAAAAATAATGAAGACAATTGCAAGGATTGGTAACCAGTCACATTTAGATTTTGAAATATCAGCAAATACTCCTTTTCATGATTATAGTTTATGTTGACTTGTAATCGTAAAATACCATTTAGGTGTTTACGAATGATTAACCAGTCAGAATGCATTCGTATTTCGTAATTATCAATAAAGGCAATCTGTTTCTATTTTTAACTGTTATATATTCACCGGGTAAAATATTACGGCTGTTTAAAGAGCTTTCTCAGATATGCTTCGACAACACAAACACTCTTATGAACCTACACGCACATACACCAACAAAAAGAAATATAAAAAGATCGGACAGGGAAAGTAGCATTTAAGGAGGACAGTCGGCCACAAAACACAGAAACAAACACGCAAACAGACAAACAAGAAGGCAGAAGCAATAATAAATGGAAACGACATCACGAACACAAAAGGGTTGACAATAGGACTACCGCCCTGGAACGGTCAGTAGGCAATAAGGCCTACTGGTTAGCTTGAATCGATTTTATATGCGCACAATCATCGCTATTATCCTGTCTTCCGCGCCCAAATAGACAAGACAGTGTAAACAAAACTACATCCCATCAAAAGGAATTCTCTAACAATAAAGTCCAAATCCAGAGAAACTAACTAAAGATACACATACAAAATAATAAACATCTAAGGATGTATCCAGAATCGTACTGAACAACCATAGTAGTTGCATCTAAAGAGAAAACCAATCTGGGGTACGACCAGAAAACCCGAGGGACGAAAGCTCATGCACCCACTTCCCTTAGTTGGGGTTTCAGTAGGTACAATCATAGAGTCCCAAGAGATATTCCAGTCATCGCACAAGTGAAAAGTGAAGCGTAATGACAGACTGTAGAGGGGTCAATCACTAAACATGCAGTGCGCTGCAAAACCAAAGGGTTATATCCTTTTCTGACGAACTTCCTGATTAAATTTGTAAAGCGGTTAGGAAACCCGTCAGACCTCTTTAACTTACGAAGTTTATAGACCGCATCTCCATAAAATGAGGGTTGTGATATGGTTGTGGTTGCCAATTAAAACTCAAAATGCAATTAAATTTTATGTCAGACGCGAATTGATTAATGCTAAGCAGCTTCAAGATTGCCGTGTGTTAAACACAGTTAATTTATACGGTGGTAACATTGCTCAGGGGATTACAGATAATATAGAATGCCATTATGGTAATATGTTACACCATTTTTCATTTTTGCATGTCCCACTTCCTTCATGGTCTGGCACAAATGCTAGCTGCAGACTGCTGTTATCACCTTATGAGTATCTGTCCTGCTTTCTTGCAATACTTAACTAGGGTATGCAGATGCTAAAACATAAAGTACATAGCAAGTATAGGTACATGTACATTATCACTGTGTAGGAATTGAATTGAATGAAGTTTAATGGCTCATCAACACAGTATAGGTTATTTAGAGTCGCCCCAGAGAGAGGGAAAGGATACATAGGAATCCGGGAACCTGCCCTACTCTTATTATCGAATAGATTCCTATGGTTCTTTAACGTGCTCGGATGATAGACCGATACACGGGACCGCCCGGTATACGTCCACATCCGACGGACGAGCACTGTGTAGGAGGTATAATGAAGAATGAGTTATTTCTATTTCTTTCTACTGATACTGAACATAATCAGTTTTAATTTAAAGTCATGGCAGCATCATTTCCAAAGAAAGGTTTGTTAGTTTTTTGTATCACCGATTAATACAGACCTTCAGTGAGATCTTTAATTTGCATATGGAGTAACTGTTTCTACAATACGCTGGTCGATACATGAGTACCTGCATACATAAAAGGTCTACATTACTTTATTATTAGGTACTAGTATGCTATATACATTGCTTTGACATAACTGTAACTACCGTAGACTGCAATAGCTACCTCAGTACAATATCGAAGCTGATGATACTGAACACAGCTACATGGTAAATAACTGAATCCTAACCATATGTCTTCCATAGCTCAGTAGGTATAGTGCAAGTATCATGCTGAACAAATTCTAAGGGCCTTACAATATCGCTTTAGTCGGTGCTAGAAGGCGTGAGAGGTGTTGCATATTATAATTGCCTCTCATGAAAAGACTCAATAAAACCGAGTCTGCAACTTTTCTCTCTTGTTTGTGTTTGTTGCTTCCAAGGGATCACCTTTTCCGTACTTATTTACATACAGAGATGCATAATGTCACATTGAATAAACCAAATTAAACACTGTATCATTAACAAAAAGCAATAACATTCATTTAAAAAGTATAATTCTGTGATTAAATCCATGAAAATATCTGCCATGACAGTAAAATTGACCAAAATTGACCGTAATTTAAATTGAATGTACCGATATTGGTGTTTTAAACTGGGATAGCACCAAAATATGATTCATAGCTATACATATATATTCAATACAAGAAGATAAAAGTATGCCGTTATGAAAAGTGTGCCGTTATACCAGATATCATACAATGGGGTGTGGCTAGCAATAAAACAGTTATAAAATATCCAACTCAGCTAACCCCTCAATATATTTTATGGTATATGCTCAGAACACTTAGTTGAGCATTCTGTGACTAATACATGTTGTATCTCCTATTGATATCATTGAGCATGAATGTGGTTTTATTTTGCTTGTAAAATATTTTGTCTCTGTGTTTTCTCTCAAACAGTTCCCACTCCCCCACCCCTCCAATAACTGAAACGTTTCTACGACAATGTATCCAACAATATCAAATATGGGCCATGTAAAAAGAAGGTGGTGGGGTAGAAAAAACTAATATAACTTCCTTATCTTTAGGCCCATAGACATCAGATCGGTTTTAAATCAAAGAACAGACAATATGCTGTTCAGCAAACCACGTTAAAAGAGAAAGATATGCATATTTTAGTTGTGACGTTACGGTCCGGACACGAAACTGCGTACGTGTTTTTGACCTATGAACTGCAAGTGTGACTTTGAACTTGTCTGTTTGCGTGTTTGTTTCTGTGTTTTGTGGTTTACTGTCCTCCTTGAATGCTACTTTCCCTGTCCGGTCTTTTTTTTTTTTTTTTAAGATATGGACCTGGGTTTTGCGCGCAACACATCGTCTTGTTATGGTGATCACTTGTAACCTTTTCGGGGGCATAAAAAGGGCAGCCTCACTATTCATTGAATAAATTAAATTACCTCATAAAATCTGTATCCATTAGGAAACACCTCCCTCACAAATGGAAGAAATTATCACGAAGAATCTGCTGGTAAATAACAGAGTCCATCTAACCAGTAAAAATACAGCAGTTGATTCTACCTCGATATGAAATTACTGCCCACATATTGACCTGAAATATAAATAAAATGATACTCTAGTATTCATAGCAATATATGTTTCCTAATGGTTCCCCTTATGAACAAGTTATTAACCGTAAAGGGACACATGGCAATCTTGAAAAGTTTATCATGACGTTTTAATATCAAGCATTGAAATTAACGTCTAGAAATATGTATCCAGTACCATTTTGACTTTAAACTGCTTCCATATGATTAAACAAAAATGTTGAGGTTTAGTTTTTTCGTCTTATTCTGGACACCTAAGATTAAATATATTACTGGTGCAATATTATCACCAGGCAATATAAATGCAAAAACAATGTTTTGTACTATTCTTATATTACAGATTGCACAAATGCAGGTTATGTAGAAAAACTAACGGGACGCCACACGTTTTTTTTTATAAAAAAAACACAAGATTAGTTATGTAGAAATTTTTTTTGACTAACGGGACGCCACACGTTTTTTTAAAAAACAAACAAGATTGCCATGTGTCCATTTAAGTAATAATACATCATAAGGTATTCTCAGCCATGGCGATCATTTTTGGATATTTTAATATGTTTTCGCAAAATGATTAAAACAAGAGGCCCAAGAGGGCCTGTGGACGCTCTACTGGCTAACATGGCTCTTATAACATCAATAATGCGAGAGACTGCCATTTACGTTTTTATGAAAGTTTTGGGCAAAATACAGCTTATCAACTAAATCAAGGGCCATAACTAAAGAATCTGGTAAAGTTTGGTAAAGATCAGATGAAAAATGAAGGCCCTACCGTATTAACGAGGCAAAATATAGCATTTTTAACTAAATCAAGAGCCATAACTCCTCTGCAGGGAACGATATGGGCGCTCGCCCGCTCGCAAAAGCGAGCTGGACAAGGTACGGGCGAGTACACATACAGGTGCACTAGTCCGTATATGCGAGTGCTGTAATCTGCTGTAGTCTACCCAACATCGTCAAATACACACCTTGCATACATACAACAAAAGGACAAAAGCGTCTGAAAATCCATTTCGTTCACTGAGATGTTTAAAAGGTGACAGGAAATAATAAATTTGGGAGACACGGATCTCGTTCTTGACTGGAAAACAGTCTAGGAAGTGATCACTTGTGATTGGCACGAAACGCTTGGTGTGAACCAATCGCTACGCATCTTATAAATGATGGCAAATCAAAATGGCGGCGCCCATTTGTTTTCATAGGTATTTGTGCGGTCAAAGGCTTAGCATGTAAGAAATTTTTACTTTCTCGTGTCTAAATGCAAATAAAAGACAATGTAGGACGATTGTGAACCTTACTGAGGTTACATCTGCGTGTTTTAGTATGTTTTATCAGAGAAAATAGTCGATTTACACCAGTGGTCGTGAGTGACAAAGTAACTCGACACCTGCTTCTGAATGTCACACATTTTCGTCGGTCACTTCCTAGACTGTTTTCTAGTCGAGTAGATAATATACACGAATGGTGAATTGTATAATAAAATGGCTTTATATATGTTAGAATGATTTTTGTTCTGATTTTATGGATATTTATTATACAGACCAGTACTGATTGACACGGACCAGTACCCCTTAAGGTCCACTGGTCCGTAAAAACCAGTACTACCTCGCATCCCATTTTGATCCCTGCTCTGTTACTGGTCCGACTGGTCCAACATGGAGCTAAAAAAAAAATCATAAATAAAAATTTGAAAAAAATTTGAAAAAAAATAAGAAAAATCAAAAAAAATATTGAAAAAAAAAAATCAAAAAAAAATTTGAAAAAATATATAATATATATAATATAAAAAAAAGTCATAAAATCTGGTAAAGTTTGGCAAAGTGAAGGCCCTATCCTAAGACAAATTATAGCATTTTATAACAAAATCAAGGGCCATAACTCCGCTGTTACTGGTCCGATCTGTCTGGTTTTCGAACTTGACCGAGCTTTTATTGACATTAACAATCTAATAAAGTTTGGTAAATATCGGATAAAAATGAAGTTTTAACGAGGCAAAATATAGCATCTTTTACTCCGCTGTTAATGATACGATCTAGCTGGTTTTCGAACTTGTTCGAGCTTTCATTGATATTAACAATCTGTGCAAGTTTGGTAAAGATCAAATACTAAATGAAGGTGCTAGAGGGTTCACAAGGCTTAATATGGCATTTTTCAGCAAAACAAGGGCCATAACCCCGTTGAAATTATTTTGATCTTGCCGGTTTTCGAACTTGTTCGACCTTTCATTGATATAAAGACACTGGCAACGTTAAATAAATATCCGATTAATATTGAAGGCCCTAGAGTGTTCACGAGGCAGAAAATAGCATTTTTGCAGAAAAACAAGGGCCATAACTCTGGTGTTACTGATCCGATTTGGCTGGTTTCGAACTTGTTTGAGCTTTCATTGATATTAACAATCTATGCAAGTCTGGTAAAGATCAAATGATAAATGAAGGTGCTAGAGTGATGCATGATCCATATTTTGTTGAGTGCCAGATAGCTATACATGAAAAAATGAAAATACTATAGCGATACTACATGTTCGATATTATTCAGTATCATGATATTTGATGTACACTATTTCATGTACATGTATTTTTACTATGTTAAAGACTATTATCATGATTATTAGAAATTTATACAAATACAACAATAACTAAAAGGATGTTTATTAAATTAATCCTGAAGAGTTTCTTGCTTAGGATGTCTATTTTCATCTGTGGAAATGGAGGTAACTGTAACATGCTCAAAACTGATTAGTGGATGACTGATTAGTCGTATTTACACAATAGTTCAACTTCATTGTCATCTTACAGCGAAGACATGTTACTTTTGACTTTTTATATTAAAATGCTACTTTAAATTACTTCTTTTTTTTTTAAATGCAGACATAAACAAAAAGCAGGTTTCATATTATTGATAAAAAATACTGAATGCTGCAAACTGCAAATGTTACATTATAATTGTATATACAGTCTATTAATAAACATTAATAAATAGGTATCTACATTATCACCGAGAAGAGAGAAAAAATATATCCCTATCAACCTAACCTAATTTTCTTGGGAACAAGACCAGAAACAGACCTCTTTTTTATTGGCCTTAGACAAGCACTGTTGATTCAAGTGACTGAGAAATGAATTGGGTGTTTGGGATCACTTTGGGCTTAAACAATTTTTAAAAGCACTCTTTGAATTAAATATGTTGTGTCACTAGCCCGAATTCTTATATACTCAATGAAGACCTGTACATTTTCCTTTACCCCTACTATATCAATTTTAAAAAATTCCCTAGCCCGAAGGACAGTTTACTAGCCCCGGACTTCGAGTTAGTGGGTTAATTCGAAGACTGTAAAAGGCGCTACATTAGCAGACAATGTTGCAGTAAAGCATGCAATGTTACAATCAAGTGCTCCAGCAGAACAACACATTTGCTAGCTCACTTGTGAAGACATCACCCTGCGCTGAATGCTAATTTGAAAGTAAACAATGTGAACATCAAAACTGTTGTGCGTAATGTTTTCCATTTACTAGCACAACCAATATTGCATCATGTTGTGTTTTCTGCATCAAAGTACACAACTGGCAAGGTCTATTGAAATTACAAACAGAATAGCACAAGAAAATATACTGATACGTATCATGTTAAAGTCTCGTGTATCGCAATATACAGCTACGCATTTTTTAACAGGTCCCCTTGCTTATACAAGTTATAGGCTAGTGCTCTACTAACTGAGCTAACCATGCCATCGGGTACTTTCCATCAGGTATACAATATCACCGCTTTTAACTTTTATAATACTGATCTAGCTCTTCTGATCTCTCTGACCACATTATTATTCTAGTCACCAATGGTGTAGTAAACCGAGCAAAACAAATGTGGCCATTATGCGACTCAAACCCGGGACACCTCGTTTACAGGTCGTGCTCTACCAAATAATGAGGTAACCAGACCACTGGGTACCCAATATCATCACAATCATATAGAATCATATATAAAATACTTATAACATTAAAAAATATACAATACCTTGTATGTAGGTTTGGGTTTTGGTGCTTTTGATGGCAGCCTATCTATAAAAAAAGAGTATGATAATGGACCTTTGGAAACGGCCGAGCAAGACACATACGAAATATTGCAGTCTCGGTTTGATTGAGACTGTTCATGAGTGGTAGTGAAATATGCTAGCTACCGCTCACGCACTCTAGCCCCGGGTTGAGCAGAACTCAATATTAATAAAATCAATAGCATACAAGTTTAACCATCCCGAAGATGGCATGCATATGGCGGTGGACATGTAGTTAACCTTCTTTAATGTATTCCCCATGTCGTACGGCGTATGGTCCCAGTATCTAATAAAATGAAATGCCCCGAAGAGCGAAATAAACATAATGGAATTAAGTTGGGAGCAGCGGTTATGAAGCCTGCGTATAAAAAGCAGACAACATATCCTATGAGTGGTTAAACAATACCCAGAGCCTTTTATCGGCAGGAGTATTGGAACCACCGAATCAAAAATTAAGTAAGAAAACAAAAGAAATTGAAAATGTACCACCGATAACTAACTATAAATATCGGGCTCAGCGATCTCCAAAGATCGAATGAATACCAGTACTGATTGCAAGCGCGGGGAGACGTTTTACTGCCGCCACACTGCACAGGCAACGCCAATGTGCTATAAAGAAATAGTATCATAATGGACCTTTGGAAACGGCCGAGCACGACAAATACGAAATATTGCTGTCTCGGTTTGATTGAGACTGTTTATGAGTGGTAGTGAAATATGCTAGCTACCGCTGACGCCCTCTAGCCCCGGGTTGAGCAGATCTCAATTTTAATAAAATCAACAGCACAAAATATTAACCATGCCATCTACTTAACCATCCAGAAGATGGCATGCATATGGCGGTGGACATGGAGTTAGCCTTCTTTAATGTATTCCCCATGTCGTACGGCGTATGGTCCCAGTATCTAATAAAATGAAATGCACCGAAGAGCGAAATAAACATAATGGAATTTAGTTGGGAGCAGCGGTCATGAAGCCTGCGTATAAAAAGCAGACAACATATCCTATGAGTGGTTAAACAATACCCAGAGCCTTTTATCGGCCGGAGTAGTGGAACCACCGAATCAAAAATTAGTAAGAAAACAAAAGAAATTGAAAATGTACCACCGATAACTATACGTATCGGGCTCAGCGATCTCCAAAGATCGAATATCCCATTATTAGTCCGATAAAACTTAACCCGTCCATTGGAACTCATTTCCACGGTCGTTTCGTCCGTGAAGACGACGTTCTTGTGGCTAACATTCGCATAATCAAACCATTTTCCAACATTTATATTACTAATTAACTGACAGCTGTATCTCTTTCATTCACATATTAATGAAAGCCTCATGAATGTCAGAAATGTTCCTGTCTGCAGTTCGAGATCGCGGTTTTCTCTCAGCAATGACAGTAGCCTGAGTAGGCGTCCGATTCAACAGAAAACGAACTCCTCTGGCAGAAACACTGACATGATGGTTTACATTTATAAAAAATTTAGAACATCCTTTCTTATTCAAATGAAACACAGTTTTTCTTAAAGTCACTGGCAAACGAGGTCTCGGTGGCATTTTTGACAGTAAGTAAGCTAAAGTTTAGCTGGCGAACTTAGTCTATACTCCGAGAGACTGCAACTGAAGATACGCCATTATTGTTGTTGTTGATTTTCTTACCACGAACCCCAGAAGGCTCTGGGTAGGGTATAATCCAACACCTGATATCCTCCACCACAGTAATAATAATAATAAAAGAATAACGATTCACACATATATGTAATACCAGTTGTGGAAATCTTCACCGCCTATAAAGGTGAACCTCTTTACGAGTAGAACTGTTAATATCCTCCATTTTGTATCGTTCTGTGTTTTGACTGGTCAAACGGACTATGATGCAAAAAACGGGTCAAAACGCAAAAAAACGCGTTTCCAAACGTTTTCAAACGGTAAGCAAAAGTTTTTAGGTCAGCGTTCGTTTACCTGTTTTGAAACGGATTAACGGAAAACGAACGGAACACGAACGAACGATCGTTTAACGGATAAGCAACGGCCGCGAAACGTAACAACCCGGTAATAAAACGCTGCCAGGTCTGTATTGTGTGCGCTTTTTGTCCGTCCGTCATCGTCGTCGTCGCCAGTTAGCTCTTGGTTAAACAACTTTTCCTAATACAATTGTGACCAAATTTCACATGGATAATACTGAGGTGAAATCATTCCAAAAGTATACAAATTAGGCTAATGTGACATCCAAGATGGCCGCCATTACCATATATGCCTAAAACCTTAAAAAAATATTCTTCTCAAGAACCACAGATTATATTTTTAACGTTTTTAGTTATGAATGATTGCCAACTCCTAGACTACGAAAGTTGTACAGACGATGTTCCTAGGGTCAAAAATGATTGTGCCCTGGGTTTCCAAAGTGCGTTACTATTGAGATTTTACATGTTTTACATAGACTTATAGATCATGGCGAAGATTTCTTTATTTACACTTTCCTGTTTTAATGGGATGACAGTATGGTAAGTGTGAGGTTGTGTGCACCATAGAACCGGCTTAAACCCCCTGTGGCCTACTTTGCCACTTGCCGTTCCAAGGCGGTAGCCCTATTGTCAACCCGTTTGTGTTTGTGATTTTGCATTTAATATTACTCTTGCCTTCTTGTTAGTCTGTTTGCGTGTTTGTTTCTGTATTGTGTGGTTGACTGTCTTCCTTGAATGCTACTTTCCCTGTCCGATCTTTTTATATTTCTTTATAACCGCTGCTCCCAACTAAATTGCATTTTGTTTTTTTCGCTCTTCGGGACACAGCATTTTGATACTGGGACCATACGCCGCTGGAAATGAATTAATGACAGTAAATATAGCATGCCCACTGCCATATGCATGCCATCTTCGGGATGGTTAAAATTCTGTACTATTGAGTGGATGAATATTGAATTTTACTAAACCCGGAACTATTGGGCGTGAACGGTAGCAAGCATATTTCACTACCATTCATGAGCAGTCTCAATTAAACAGAGACTGCAATATTTCATATTTATCGTGTTTGGAAGTTTCCAAAGGTCCACTTTTATTCTCTTTTGTATAGGGCATTTTAAACGACATCCGAACAATTTTGACCAACTTGTACATGGGCAATACTGAAGTCAATGCCTTCCAAAGTAGTACAAATTAGTTAAATGTGACATCCAGTATGGCCGTCATTACCATATATATGGTCAAAACCTTAAAAAATCTCTTCCCAAGAATCGCTGAACAGATTTTGCCAACTCCTAGTCTACAAAAGCTTTACAAACGAAGTTCCTAGGGTAAAACATGGTTGTGCCCCGTGGTTCCAAAGTTTTGTATATGCAGATTTTACATATACATATATAGGGCATTTGTAAACGACATCTCTTTAGAAACCGTTTTACCATTTTTGACAAAATTTCACGTCGATACCGAGGTCAGTGCATTCCAAAATTATACAAATTAGGTAAATGCAATGTCAAAGATGGTCACCATTACCATATATGACAAAACCTTATACATTCTTCTTTTGAAGAATCGCTGTTTGCGGGTTTTATTTATAAATAAACTCCTAGACTACAAAAGTTATACAAAGTTCCTAGTGTCAAAAATGGCTGTGCCCCGGGATTCTAAATTTATATATGGAGATTTTACATGTTTTACATGTTTACATAAGGAATATAAAAAATTGTCTTCTCTATAAGCGCAAGACGTATATCTCTCCTATATTGTATGTAACGCTAGCTTATGGTCCTCTACCAAGTTTGCTCAAATTGTGACTCTGGGGTCAAATATTGCTCCGCTCCGGGGTCACAGTTTTATATATATGAAATTCTTTTTAAAAATGTTCTTCTCCAAAACTGCTTAGTGACTTTTGACTTAACTTCAAATGAATGATCAGAAGGTCCTTAGGTGATTTTCAAATTTGTTAAAATTATGTCAACGCCACATCCAAGACGGCCGCCGTTGAAGGGTAGGTTGGGGGAGGGTAAAAAACATCTCAGAAACTGCACGGCCAATTTTGACCAAATGTCACACGGATGATTCTGAGGTCAATGCCTTTCAAAATTATACAAATTTGATCAATGCCTTATCCAAAATGGCCGCCATTACCATATATGGTCATAACCTTAAAAAAAATCTTCTTCTTATAAACCACTGAGTATATTACGCCAGTTTTTGTTTATATATGATCGCCAAATCGTATACTATAACAATTGTACAAATGAAGTTCCTATGGTAAAAATTGCTGCGCCTGGGGATTTCTTATCCGTCAATTTCCATACAAACATTCTTTGGAAATTCGTAGAACTAAGTTTTTTACAACCTTACCACATCACCTTATTAAAGACAAGCTAATTTCCCTTATTCAAAACACATTCACTAGAGAATATGCTACATTTTCGGCATGTAATATTATTAAAGCGTTTTTTACTAACGGTAGTTTAGAGAATTATACTATGTGGACTTGCTATGAAGAGATATAAAAAGATCGGACAGGGAAAGTAGCATTCAAGAAGGACACTCAACCACAAAACACAGAAACAAACACGCAAACAGACAAACAAGAAGGCAAACGTAATATTAAATGCAAACGACATCACAAACACAAAATGGTTGACAATAGGGCTACCGCCTTGGAACTGTCAGTAGCAAAGTAGGCCACTGGGGGGGTTAAACCGGTTCCAGGGTGCACCAAACCTCACACTTACCCTACTGTCATCCCATTAAAACAGGACAGTGTAAATAAAGAAATCCCCGCCAAGATCTAATCTCTAAAAACAAGGCAGCATCAATATGCAATATAAGTAAATCACAAATATGCTTGTGTAAATATAATAAAAAAACAATAGCCTAGAAAGCCACAATGAATGTACTCATTGACTTGGCAGAAGCCAGAGCAAGAAGAGAATGCACGACAAGAAAGATCATAGACAAACATCAAACGCCACCGTCCCAATGGGCTTTAGATAGGCGTCATCATAGTGTCCACAGCCTGTGCGGTCATCGTACAAATAAAGAGGAAAGCATAGTGGCGAACTGTAAAAGGGTCCACCACCAAGCATGCAGTACGTTGCAAAATGATAGGGTCATAACCTCTTTTGATAAACTTTTTATTCATGTTAATCATTCGATCTTTGGAGATCGCTGAGCTCGATAGTTGTATTTAGTGATCGGTGGCTCATTTTCAATTTCTTTTGTTTTCTTACTTAACTTGATTCGATGGTTCCACTACTCCGTCTGATGAAAGGCTCTGGGTATTGTTTAACCACTCATAGGATATGTTGAACAGTAGTTTGTATGTTGTACTGTAACGATTTTCGTTTTCATGTGTGTCTTGCATTAAAGCTTTTATTGAATATCTTGAATGTAATATTGTCCTTTACGATTTGAATTCTTGATAATAAAATTGAATGTTTTCTCCATTGTTAGACTTTGTAGCATTAAATCAATTGCTCTATTTAATACCACAAGTACAAACACTCACACTACCTGTTCACAAACAGTTTATACATTATAACTACTGGTAATCAATGTATCAAATTACACATTCACTAAAGAGGTTCGCTTTCCTCCATCAGAGACAGTATAAAATTACACATGCACTAAAGAGGTTCGTTTGACTCCATCAGTGACAGTATCAAATTAAACATGCACTACAGAGGTTCGCTTTCCTCCATCAGAGACAGTATCAAATTAAACATGCACTACAGAGGTTCGCTTTCCTCCATCAGAGACACACGGGTACTAAACATTGACTCTAGCACATTTTGGAGGTATATGAAAACGAGAGTCGATGACACTTCCGAGGTAGGGACAAAGATGAAAATAACAAAATAAAGGTGAGTTCAGCTCGTTGTTTTTCATAATATCATTAATCCAAAGAGTCAATGAGCCGGAGGTAGGGTCGATGACACAGAGATAGCGTCGATGCTTATGATGTACGGTGATATAATGTGTTGGCATAGTTGGTATTTTGCAGTAAATTAACTGTTAAATCAACCTGCAATCGATACTATGCGATAGTTATACAGTTATATTTACATATTCGGATACACTATTAGTTCATTTTGGAGACATAATCGGAAAAGGTTAAAAATGTGGGCAGTTTTAGCATCACATATCCTACACCAGTTTCGAACATATTTATTTTTTTATAATAAGTAATAAAAAGTACTTGTATTAATTAATTCCTTTTAACTCAAATCTCGGATATTACAAGCTCCGTGGAGAATCATTTTCATAAGTTAGCTATATCTATGTCGAAACCCATATTTCCATGATCTAAAAGACTACTGTCTACGTTTTATATCACGTATATGTTATTGGTATGTGTGAAAGGTCAATACATGGCATTATAAATCCCAAAGATTGACCTAAAAGCAACAAAAATAAAAAAAACTACGCTGAGAATCATCTCGCTGAAATAACTTTCTTTGATTCTGCTCTCAATCCGCTAAGTATTAGCAGAAGTGAATGTTAACCGAGTCTTTTTACCATTGATTGCGATACTTTAGGCACAGTTATATTTTTATGGACTGAGAATTAGAGCTGAAATGCATGTGTTTATCCCACCGAGTCGATACAAATCTTCGTTACGGATGATCATCTCGCGCACCTGCTGATGACGTCAATTACTGGGCTTGTAAATGCGAATTTCCTATTATTGCATCATGTAAAAAAAAATGAACTTGTCGCGCTGTGTAAATCGTATCTTTTTGTGTTCCTGTCAGTTAAATTAATGAAATAATAATCACATATATTTTAACGTGGATTTAATGTCAAGGTAACCGCGCATATTTCTCTGTTTTTAATTTTAATTTAAACATACCGACATTCTTACAGGGGGTTGGGGTTGGTGGTTGGAGTTAGGGATGGTGATGGTGGTGGTGGAGGGGGTGGTGGTTGTTGGGGGGGGGGGGTTGTCGTCCGTCGTTAATTTGTGTCTAGTTAAGGCAATAGGGCCTTCAATTTTCATCTTATCTTTATTAAACTTTACCAGATTGTTAATGTCAATGAAAGCTCGGACAAGTTCGAAAATCAGTAAAATCGGACCAGTAACAGCGGAGTTATGACCCTTGATTTAGTTAAAAATGCTATATTTTGCCTCGTTAAGACGATAGGGCGTTCATTTTTTATCCGATCTTTACTGATTTTAAAAAATAAATATGTTCAAAACTGGTGTAGGATATGTGATGCTAAAAATGCCCACATTTTTAACGTTTTCCGATTATGTCTCCAACATGAACTAATAGTGTATTCGAATATCATGAATATGTAAATATAACTGTATAACTATCGCATATTATCGATTTCATGTTGATTTAATAGTTAATTTATCACCGTACATCATAAGCATCGACGCTATCTCTGTGTCATCGACCCTACCTCCGGCTCATTGACTCTACCTCTTGCCGAAAATTTACGATAAATCCATTATACTCTATTGTCTGATTTAAAATGTCATTACTGTTTAATAATTACATTATGGCCTTTTCATCTCCAATATTAAAACACCAGACTTTCATGAATAAATAAGAATATGCACCGAACAAATACGATCTGTCGAAGAAAACACACACACCTTCCAATCTTATAAAAGACCTAGGCGTGAAATTAAACAATACTTTGTAATAGTTTTGCAACTTAGATATACTTTGAACACATACAATTGGAATAGCATTCCCCGATTTTTGAAATAAATCGATGGATTAATGATATTATGGAAAACAACGAGCTGAACTCACCTTTATTTCGTTATTTTCATCTTTGCCTCTACCTCGGAAGTGTCATCGACTCTCGTTTTCATATACCTCCAAAATGTGCTAGAGTCAATGTTTAGTACCCGTGAGACAGTATCAAATTAAACATGCACTACAGAATTTTCTTTTCCTCCATCAGAGACAGTATCAAATTACACATGCATTAATGAGGTTCGTTTTCCTCCATCAGAGATAGTATCAAATTAAACATGCACTACAGAGGTTCGTTTTCCTCCATCAGAGACAGTATGAAATTAAACATGCATTAATGAGGTTCGTGTTCCTCAATCAGAGAAGTATCAAATTGAATATGCACTAAAGAGGTTTATTTTCCTCCATCAGAATCAGTATCAAATTAAATATGCACTAAATGGGTTCGTTTTCCTCCATCAGAGAAGTATCAAATTACCTATGCACTAAAGAGGTTCGTTTTTCTCCATCAGATACAGCATTAATTTACATATGCACTAAAGAGGTTCGTTTTCCTCCATCAGAGACAGTATCAAATTCACATGCACTAAAGTGGTTAGTTTTCCTCTATCAGAGACAATATCAAATTACACATGCACTAAAGCGGTTCTTTTTCTTCCGTCAGAGACGCTATCAAATTAAATATGCACTAAAGAGGTTCGTTTTCCACCATCATCAGAGACAGTGTGTCTAAATGTGCTGTGTTATAATCTATGGTTATGTTATGCGATGTGGAAGTGTAATAAACCCATGATGTATTTATCATATTACACCAGAGAAATACATATGCTAATGAAGATAGAATCACCTTCGGTCCTTTCCGTTTAGCTCGGTGTGCATCCACATTGACTCGTTGATGTCCGTAACCGTTTAAAATATCGGATTACGGAAAACATCGACGTAGTTCCGTTGTTCGGTGGCGTACAAAGAAGACGAAATGAATAGACGACATCATCATACAAACATACGCCATCATCAACCGGCAACGTTGTATTTAGGAAACTACAAGGGAGCTACAATAAACAATGCTCCTTATGAGGCTTTTGTGGAGTTGTCTACTTAATATTAAATTTATTAAACGAGTTGGATAACATTGACACAGCCTGGCATCGTTTAAGTTTATCCATCTCGTTTAATAAAAGTGCCGAGCATCATGTCACTTTTATCCAGTGTATGTATGCGTTTTATATTACCTAGATAGATTATATTACAGGCAAGTTATTATCAAGGAAGTGTGTGTAAGTCTTTAATATCCCCTTTCATACTTCTTTTATTATATTGGTGACTACGCTCTAATAGTTATAGCAGTGCGTTTAAATCCTAGATATTATTAGAATAATATGTATAACTGCAGTCAAATTAAATAAAATCACGGTCGTTTCATGTTGCATTCAATTACTCAAATTACCATTTCGGTCATGAATGAACAGTTCAACTTTACATATGGGGACTTCGATCACAAACTATAGTTTCACTATTGTCGTTGATCTGCGCATGTATAGTTAGTAATGCGAACTTACTCTAGTTAAACCATAGTTTCTATAAATGGATACATACGGCATAGTGTAAAACATGGAATGTGCTTATTATATATATGTGTCTATCAAAAAATAACAACTAAAACTCGAATAAATACAAGCATATGAACAAATGTGTAATATGTAGAATCCAGTCGACTTTTATACCACACCGAGATGGGTGTTGTCACATTGCTTTCTCGAAACCTACCTACCACGCAGGAAAACCCAAACGAAGAGACGAACAAAAAAAGAGGTGTATTATTCATCATTCTATGGATTTTTTCAACTGAAACCATATCTTCAGTATCAGTATTCAAACAACAAAACAAGTTATAATGATATCGCCACCTCATTATGGGGGTGTTGAAGTAAAAACAAGATTCGTGGTTCTCTGTATATCTGAATATATATTTATAACAATGTATGAGTCTAATGCATGATAACGATGACATGAATAAAATGAATAAAGACATTGCCTGAATGGAAATAACAATGATGAATGGAAATAGCATCTCAATTAATACAATCACAAGTAAAGTATTGTATAGAAAATACATTCAGACATAATAACAGGCTGAATGAACAAGAAAGCTTTAATTGAAAATAACAAAGGATCGCCATCTTGGAATTGAACTGTACATGAACATTGAAGAATTCTTATAAACTAAATAACTCCTAAAATAACCATTTCCAGAGAAAAGTAATTAACACAATGATGGATACATGTCTCATAAACAAACACAGTACTAACCTGAATATATATATTATCTTTTACAAGATAAGTATAACATAATGTAAAATGACAATATCTTCTGTTCTTTCACTACCAACTGAGATGTTCAACTGTGCGCATGATTTTTTCGCCAGGTTAGTTGTGTCAAAGGTTAAATTTACTCACCTGTGAAATATTACTGGAGTTTAAAGGTGGTCATCCTAATTTGAAATGTCTAACGTAAGGTAAAGAGAAAGTAGATTGAAAGATGAAATGAGTGATGAAAAGTGATGATGAACTGATTAAATGGTTAAAACACAAACACAGTCGTGAGATATAAAGGTTCTTAATACCTGTATATGTCATATTATCATATTCATGTAGTAAGATTTTGTTCCAATTAGAAATTGATGTCGTTGATCAAGTTGTTCATTTCCCTAGTGATTTTATAACTTGGCTTGCTTTGTCTTCGACGCGGAAATGCGTTTACGATGCTTTTCATCTGAATATCATTTCTTTTATTTTTTTTGGCCCAGCCATTCGAAAACCTACCAGCCCAATGACGCTAAACATAGAAAACAATTATAGGTTTGGATTTCAAGACATACTAATATAAAAGGCTAGTTTTCTTCAACTGGATTGGTAGTTTGGAGTATGCGTTTATTTTGAAACGTAATTTTTAAAAATATGTAGTTTGCTCATCACGACTACAGTTTTTCAGATATAACATGCTGGCTGCTCAATGATGTTTTGGTCACATGGTATATTACAACACTATGAGATTATCAGCTGGATATCATAATCTGCACTAATCGAGATACATACAGTATGCTTGATTATACTTTTTGGGGTTGAAGAAAAGAGGGAGACCTATATATATATTTCTATTTAAAACCCGAAAACGCAAAAACATAATATTTGTTTGCTGGAAGTGTTATAAGACCATTAAATATGTTTTTAAATTGTGAGGCATTATTTTGGCCACACATTTTTTTCACACCACATAGAAAAGGTCTTAAAACGAATATATAAAATTAGCTTTACTCTTTTTAATTGAATTATAAAAGGTTACATTCCTTTACCAATGACGTACATATAGCCACAGTTGCACCCATCATATTACTACATTTGTATTTAGATGCGTAATTTATAAAAGTGATGCTTTTCCTTTAAATACTCTATTTAATTGGATTATACAAAGTTACGTTCCTGTACCGATAGCATACATATTCCCTTGCTCCATCGTAGATAGTAACGTAATTAATAAACGTGCTGCTTTACTCTTTTTAATTGAATAATAAAACGGTTATTTTCCAGTACCTATGACATACACAATTATATCCACAGTAGTTAGATGCGTCATTTATAAAAGTGTAGGTTTTGCTTTATTCTTTTTAATTGAATAATACAACGGTTATTTTCTAGTACCTATGACATACACAATTATATCCACAGTAGTTAGATGCGTAATTTATAAACTTTGAGTGTTGCTTTACTCTTTTTAATTGAATAATAAAACGTTTTTTTTTCCAATACCAATAACATACAAAATTATATCCACAGTAGTTAGATGCGCAATCTATAAAAATGTTGTTTTTGCTTTATTCTTTTTAATTGAACTATAAAACGGTTACGTTCCTGTACCGTTCAAAGAATCGTACTTCAACTGTCTTCATTTACCCCTCTCTCTGTGCATGAAATGTACCGGATAAGCATCGTGTTTCAACTGTCTTCATTTACCCCTCCCTCTGTGTGTGAAATGTACCGGATAAGCATCGTACTTCAACTGTCTTCATTTACCCCTCCCTCTGTGTGTGAAATGTACCGGATAAGCATCTTTTGAGAAACATTGAGAGGCTCCGTGGTTCTGTAGACTGGAGATATGGTGTTACACGTGTTTTCAGCTGCTTTAGAATAATTGTTAATGAACATTCTCTCCTCGAAAAGACGGAAACGATATAATACGAAAAAACAATTCCAGCGCTGATTATTTATAATGTATATTGTTTAAATACGGCAGATTGGTCTAAGTGGGGGATAACTGGTTATAACACCGAACCTATTAGACTAATCAAACACACCTTGCGCACATGATTAAAGTAACTGTCGGCAATCTAAATAATAAATACAAAACGGAAAGACGCTTTTAGATTTTATCTTCCTTTTAAAAGGGACTGTCCGCGATCTGAAAATTAAAACCGAAAGAAGAGTGGAGTGTTTATCTAACACTCCATTTTTTTAAAAACCCTTTTACTATTTTTTAAAGGACCGTTGGATTTTGATGGCATATTTCATTTATTTTGCGCGACATACCGTTGTTGTTTCGAAGTTTCACTTGAGGTAATGATGGTTAAAATTGAGCTAATAATGGTTAGAAATGGGATAATAATGGTTAGAGATGAGTGTTTCAACTTTAAAGTAACCAGTTAAGCACATTTGATTTAAACCACCATTATCTAGTATGTATGCATTATACATAAATACAAGACGGATAGCGGAATTATCCAGCCTTTATAATGGAACGGCCTTCTACTAGTACATGTCTCTCCCATTTGTACGGAATGCTGTTGTGACCATCATGTCAAAGTTTACAAATAAATCACATTTTTGACCATTGAATTGCGATGCAATTTTAACTAGATCGATGGACGAAAAGTCGAAAATGCAATGCTATGATGGCCAAAAAGTTGAAAAAGCCAGATTATAACGGTCGAAAACTCAAAGATACTATGATGGTCGAAAAGTCGAAAATGAAATTGAATGCTAATAATCTTGCGGAAATGCGATGGTATACATGTACTTGTATTAACATAATCAGATTTTCGACTTTTAACATCGAATTTTCTACTTTTAGCATCGCATTTTCGACTTGTAGCATCGCACTTTCTACTTTTACCAATTGCATTTTCGACTTTTCGTCCATCGACTATGGTACATTTGCATCACACTTCCGACTTTTAAAACCATCGTCCTAGACGTAGCCCCAACAGTGTTCCGTACTTTGGCCAACACATAAACGCATTCTAAATAGTATTGTATCTTACGTTTATCGCACTCATAAACATGATAAAGTTCTTATCTATGCATGAACCAATTACAATAAACAATTTTAAAAAAATCCTCAGTTATACGCTTGTGATGCTTACAAACACCGAGAACAGGAGAATGTTTAATGGCGCTTAAAGCTTTGTTTTATTTCATACGCACGCGTCGAGTGCACTTCTTGAAATTCTTCTTGCTTTTAGATAAATAATGCAAATATTAATTTAGAGAAATATCAAAAAACACTTGTCATTACGAGGCTCCTGCACCACACGCTGCCATGCTATCTATGCAATGCTACGCTGCAATTCTTGTAGTTGCTTTGCAAAAGTGTAAGTTATGTGCACGTTTTTTTCTGTGCGCCATACGCTGAATTGCTTGCAGATGCTACGGAAAAAAGTGTAGGATATATGCTGTTCTCTTGGCATTACGAACAAGTACAGGTCTCACATCACAATCCATAGGCCACCAATTATAACGTTTTGCACTGTACTTCAGTATTGTGTTCGACTTTTGATGAATTTAGTTTGTCTGCTATCCAAAAATGGGTTCCAAGCTGTAATTTAAAACAATAAAAAATATATGTTCACCAGGTGTGGGATTTTTAAAAATAATGTTTGGGTGAGAACCGTCAAAACCAGACGAAATGAGACATATTGTTCTGAAATACATTGTGATACTGTCAAACATACATGAAAAGACGATACTATAGCATATCAACACAATTATTTCGTTAATGAAATCTTAAGGTATGGATAATGTACGTAAAGTCAAAGAAAAGCGATATATTTCACACAAAAATGAGAATAAAGAAAGAAGCCTTAGAACTATTTTTGACTTTCCTTTCATTTGTAGGGCACCAAGTGTTTAGGGAAAATAATTGTGTTGTGATACTTGCAGTGCCTGTATTGCGCCCGTATTCCCTAAGTCTTCAATATTAGATACCTGTATACAGTGCCTGCATTGTGTTCTTATAAACAGGTTAAATTGCTATTTTCCCGGCTGAGAGGAAACAAGTGCAATCTTAGACTACATATATGAAAATAAAAGGCAGATACTGCCAGGTAGCACGTTTTTGCTCTCTCCCGGCGAATTAGAAGTATTTTCTAGAATTGTTAAAGCCCGACTAGCTAAGTTATCGTCATGAAATATGAAAAAGGATCCATCTGTATTTAAACATGGATCTGGCTTATATAATTATGTTTATATGCCATTGAAAGAAACACAATATACTGCTGTTTGGCTAGAAAAATATACACACATGTGCAAAGTGAATTAACAGTTGCCAACACATAATTCATTTGCATTGAAATATGTCTTTTTCTAACCAAAGACCAGTATATTGTGTTTGTATTAATGGCATATAAGCATAATTGTATAAGCTAGATTCAAATATAAAGAGCCTCAGATGAATCATTATTCATATTGTATGACATAATTTGGGGTTAGAGGGGCTTTAATACGTGTGATTGCTATATCGAGGTCACCGCTGACCTGAGTGCTGTTGGTATTGTTAATACGTGTGATTGCTATAGCGAGGTGACCACTGACCTGAGTGCTGTTGGTATTGTTAATACGTGTGACTGCTATAGCAAGGTGACCACTGACCTGAGTGCTGTTGGTATAGTTAATACGTGTGACTGCTATAGCGAGGTCACCGCTGACCTGACTGCAGTTGGTATTGTTAATACGTGCGATTGCTATATCGAGGTCATCGCTGACCTTACAGCAGTTGGTATTGTTAATACGTGTGATTGCTATAGGAGGTCATCGCTGACCTGACTGCAGTTGGTATTGTTAATACGTGTGACTGCTATAGCGAGGTCACCACTGACCTGAGTGCTGTTGGTATTGTTAATACGTGTGATTGCTATAGTGAGGTCAACACTGACCTGAGTGCTGTTGGTATAGTTAATACGTGTGATTGCTATATCGAGGTCACCACTGACCTGAGTGCTGTTGGTATTGTTAATACGTGTGATTGCTATATCGAGGTCACCACTGACCTGGGTGCTGTTGGTATAGTTAATACGTGTGATTGCTATATCGAGGTCACCGCTGACCTGAGTGCTGTTGGTATTGTTAATACGTGTGATTGCTATAGCGAGGTGACCACTGACCTGAGTGCTGTTGGTATTATTAATACGTGTGACTGCTATAGCAAGGTGACCACTGACCTGAGTGCTGTTGGTATTGTTAATACGTGTGACTGCTATAGCGAGGTCACCGCTGACCTGAGTGCTGTTGGTATTGTTAATACGTGTGATTGCTATAGCGAGGTCACCACTGACCTGAGTGAAGTTGGTATTGTTTATACGTGTGATTTCTATAGCGAGGTCATCGCTGACCTGAATGCAGTTGGTATTGGTAATACGTGCGATTGCTATATCGAGGTCATCGCTGACCTGACTGCAGTTGGTATTGTTAATACGTGTGATTGCTATAGGAGGTCATCGCTGACCTGACTGCATTTGGTATTGTTAATACGTGTGACTGCTATTGCGAGGTCACCACCGACCTGAGTGCTGTTGGTATTGTTAATACGTGTGATTGCTTTAGTGAGATCAACACTGACCTGAGTGCTGTTGGTATAGTTAATACGTGTGATTGCTATATCGAGGCACCACTGACCTGAGTGCTGTTGGTATTGTTAATACGTGTGATTGCTATATCGAGGTCACCACTGACCTGAGTGCTGTTGGTATAGTTAATACGTGTGATTGCTATATCGAGGTCACCACTGACCTGAGTGCTGTTGGTATAGTTAATACGTGTGATTGTTATAGCGAGGTCATCGCTGACCTGGCTGCAGTTGGTATTGTTAATACGTGCGATTGCTATATCGAGGTCATCGCTGACCTGACTGCAGTTGGTATTGTTAATACGTGTGATTGCTATATCGAGGTCACCACTGACCTGAGTGCTGTTGGTATTGTTAATACGTGTGATTGCTATATCGAGGTCACCACTGACCTGGGTGCTGTTGGTATAGTTAATACGTGTGATTGCTATATCGAGGTCACCACTGACCTGAGTGGCAAAGTGAATTAACAGTTGCCAACACATAATTCATTTGCATTGAAATATGTCTTTTCTAACCAAAGACCAGTATATTGTGTTTGTATTAATGGCATATAAGAATAATTGTATAAGCTAGATTCAAATATAAAGAGCCTCAGATGAATCATTATTCATATTGTATGACATAATTTGGAGTTAGAGGGGCTTTAATACGTGTGATGCTATATCGAGGTCACCGCTGACCTGAGTGCTGTTGGTATTGTTAATACGTGTGATTGCTATAGCGAGGTGACCACTGACCTGAGTGCTGTTGGTATTGTTAATACGTGTGACTGCTATAGCAAGGTGACCACTGACCTGAGTGCTGTTGGTATTGTTAATACGTGTGACTGCTATAGCGAGGTCACCGCTGACCTGAGTGCTGTTGGTATTGTTAATACGTGTGATTGCTATAGCGAGGTCACCACTGACCTGTGTGCAGTTGGTATTGTTTATACGTGTGATTTCTATAGCGAGGTCATCGCTGACCTGACTGCAGTTGGTATTGTTAATACGTGCGATTGCTATATCGAGGTCATCGCTGACCTGACTGCAGTTGGTATTGTTAATACGTGTGATTGCTATAGGAGGTCATCGCTGACCTGACTGCAGTTGGTATTGTTATTACGTATGACTGCTATTGCGAGGTCACCACTGACCTGAGTGCTGTTGGTATTGTTAATACGTGTGATTGCTATAGCGAGGTCACCGCTGACCTGAGTACTGTTGGTATTGTTAATACGTGTGATTGCTATAGCGAGGTGACCACTGACCTGAGTGCTGTTGGTATTGTTAATACGTGTGATTGCTATAGCGAGGTCACCACTGACCTGAGTGCAGTTGGTATTGTTTATACGTGTGATTTCTATAGCGAGGTCATCGCTGACCTGACTGCAGTTGGTATTGTTAATACGTGCGATTGCTATATCGAGGTCATCGCTGACCTGACTGCAGTTGGTATTGTTAATACGTGTGATTGCTATAGGAGGTCATCGCTGACCTGACTGCAGTTGGTATTGTTAATACGTGTGACTGCTATAGCGAGGTCACCACTGACCTGAGTGCTGTTGGTATTGTTAATACGTGTGATTGCTATAGTGAGGTCAACACTGACCTGAGTGCTGTTGGTATAGTTAATACGTGTGATTGCTATATCGAGGTCACTATTGACCTGAGTGCTGTTGATATTGTTAATACGTGTGATTGCTATATCGAGGTCACCACTGACCTGGGTGCTGTTGGTATAGTTAATACGTGTGATTGCTATATCGAGGTCACCACTGACCTGAGTGGCAAAGTGAATTAACAGTTGCCAACACATAAATCATTTGCATTGAAATATGTCTTTTCTAACCAAAGACCAGTATATTGTGTTTGTATTAATGGCATATAAGCATAATTGTATAAGCTAGATTCAAATATAAAGAGCCTCAGATGAATCATTATTCATATTGTATGACATAATTTGGAGTTAGAGGGGCTTTAATACGTGTGATTGCTATATCGAGGTCACCGCTGACCTGAGTGCTGTTGGTATTGTTAATACGTGTGATTGCTATAGCGAGGTGACCACTGACCTGAGTGCTGTTGGTATTGTTAATACGTGTGACTGCTATAGCAAAGTGACCACTGACCTGAGTTCTGTTGGTATTGTTAATACGTGTGACTGCTATAGCGAGGTCACCGCTGACCTGAGTGCTGTAGGTATTGTTAATACGTGTGATTGCTATAGCGAGGTCACCACTGACCTGTGTGCAGTTGGTATTGTTTATACGTGTGATTTCTATAGCGAGGTCATCGCTGACCTGACTGCAGTTGGTATTGTTAATACGTGCGATTGCTATATCGAGGTCATCGCTGACCTGACTGCAGTTGGTATTGTTAATACGTGTGATTGCTATAGGAGGTCATCGCTGACCTGACTGCAGTTGGTATTGTTAATACGTGTGACTGCTATTGCGAGGTCACCACTGACCTGAGTGCTGTTGGTATTGTTAATACGTGTGATTGCTATAGTGAGGTCAACACTGACCTGAGTGCTGTTGGTAGAGTTAATACGTGTGATTGCTATATCGAGGTCACCACTGACCTGAGTGCTGTTGGTATTGTTAATACGTGTGATTGCTATATCGAGGTCACCACTGACCTGAGTGCTGTTGGTATAGTTAATACGTGTGATTGCTATATCGAGGTCACCACTGACCTGGGTGCTGTTGGTATAGTTAATACGTGTGATTGTTATAGCGAGGTCATCGCTGACCTGACTGCAGTTGGTATTGTTAATACGTGTGATTGTTATAGCGAGGTCATCACTGACATGAGTGCTGTTGGTATTGTTAATACGTGTGATTGCTATAGCGAGGTCATCACTGACATGAGTGCTGTTGGTATTGTTAATACGTGTGATTGCTATAGCGAGGTCTTCACTGACATGAGTGCTGTTGGTATTGTTAATACGTGTGATTGTTATAGCGAGGTCATTGCTGACCTTACTGCAGTTGGTATTGTTAATACGTTTGATTGCTATAGCGAGGTCACCGCTGATGTGAGTGCGGATGGTATTGTTAATACGTGTGATTGCTATAGCGAGGTCACCGCTGATGTGAGTGCGGTTGGTATTGTTAATACGTGTGATTGCGAGGTCACCACTGCCCTGGGTACAGTTAAAATAGTTAATACGTGTGATTGCTATAGCGAGGTCACCGCTGACATGGGTGCGGTTGATATAGTTAATACGTGTTATTGCTATAGCGAGGTCACCGTTGACCTGAGTGCGGTTGGTATTGATAATACGTGTGATTGCTATAGCGAGGTCACCGCTGATGTGAGAGCGGTTGGTATTGTTAATACGTGTAATTGTTATAGCGAGTTCACCGCTGACCTGAGTGCTGTTGGTATTGTTAAGACGTGTGATTGTTATAGAGAGGTCACCGCTGACCTCAGTGCAGTTGGTATTGTTAATACGTGTGATTGCTAAAGCGAGGTCACCGCTGATCTGAGTGCAGTTGGTATTGTTTATACGTGTGATTGTTATAGCGAGGTCACCGCTGACTTGAGTGCAGTTGGAAATGTTAATACGTGTGATTGCGAGATCACTGCTGACTCGAGTGAAGTTGTTATTGTTAAAAGAGTATGATAATGGACCTTTGAAAACGGCCGAACACGACACTTTCAAAATATTGTAGTCTCGGTTTGATTGAGACTGTTCATGAACGGTAGTGAAATATGCTAGTTAACGCTCACGCCCTCTAGCCCCGGGTTGAGCAGAACTCAATATCAAAAGTACATAATTTAACCATCCCGAAGATGGCGTACATATGGCTGTGGACATAGACATTTTCCTCCCTCATGTCCTCCGGCGTGTGATTGTTGTAGCGAGGTCACCGCTGACCTGAGTGCAGTTGGTATTTTTAATACGTGTGATTGTTATAGTGAGGTCACCGATGACTTGAATGCAGTAGTTTTGTTAATACATGTGATTTCCATAGCGAAGTCATCGCTGACTTGAGTGCGGTTGGTACCGTCACAGAGGTTAAAAAACTCCAATTCGCCGGAAGTTGTTGCCTGGTGTTTGCCAGGTCGAATATAATTCTCTTAAAAATAGTGCCAAGTTGTACCCTCTGGTAAGCACTCATTTCATGCTTGGTCTGTCTTTCTTTGTTTTAAATGTGCTATTTGACATGTAAGAAATAATATAATAATGTTTTATTAGCATATTGGTCATCTTTGATCTGTTTCTGATAATAAATAAAGATGAAAGTGAAAGTGGGAGTAAATATTGTAACTATATTCTGTGGCGACTGTTGAATTTCATATTAACCATGTTGAAATGTACCGTAACAGTTCTTTCGTAGGAGATAGTTAACTCCTATTTTTCTGACTCAGTCTGATTTTCATTTGGAGAAAGGTACATAATTATAATAGAATAGGTGTCAGACTAACTGAATGTCAGGTAAAGTCAGCTTAAGGCCAGGAAAAATGCATTTATACTATAGACTATATATACAAGGGATTTCATTTGGTGGCCTAGAGATACATGTATATGGTATATGATCGTGCATTCTTATCAGTATACACCGTGAAGTTGAACTATCCAGTTCTCTGAAAGTTGTTGCCTGGTGTAAGTGGAATATAATAAATGGATGTGTTCCCTCTGGAACGCACTTATTACACGTTAGGTCCGCTAGAGGAACATTCGAAACCTAAAGAATAACATGCTCTAAGGTGTGGGACGTGTAGTTCCAAATGCCTTGTTCCTTATTCAATCTAGTTCCTGGGCTTGTATTCTCAAAACTCTGAGCCAAAAATCTCAGAATCAAGCTCAAACTGAAATTTGAAAAACGTATTTCTAATTAAAGTCGTTTGATTTAATGACATTTAATGTACAAATAAATTAGGCATACATGTACTTATACTGATCCTGAAAATGTAATCACAAATCGTGAACAGACTTAACCACAAATTAAATTTGAAGTTTTGATCTTGAGTCTGAGTTTTCTGGCTCAGCAAGTTTCGAGAATAAAGCCCCAGGTTCGAGATTCCATTTTGAAAATGAGGTGAAATGACAAATGATTAAAATCAACTTGTAACAGTCGAAAGACAAACGGGACGAACTATGAACTAGTCTCATACGCGAAGTAAGCTGTTCTCAAATATAAAACACTCGCATGAGCTAAGCCATTAAGTAAAAATAAGGGGATAACACAGACCTAATGAGCCAGGCGTTAAAACTTCATTAATATGTCTCAATAGAGATACATCGCAAAATAAATTATTCGCGGATAAAACACGTATACTCAACCACCGTGCTCCCGTATACTCAACCACCGTGTTCCCGTATACTCCCCCGTCGCGTTCCCGTATACTCACCCACCGCACTCCCGTATACTCAACCACCGCGTCCCCGTATACTCAACCACCGTGTTCCCGTATACTCACCGACCGCAGTCCCGTATACTCAACCACCGCGTCCTCGTATACTCATCCTCATGTTCCCGTATACTCACCCGTCGCGTTCCAGTATTCTCACCCACCGCAGTCCCGTATACTCAACCACCGCGTCCACGTATACTCAACCACCGCGTTTTCTCATACTCAACAACCGTGTTCTCGTATACTCAACCACCGTGTTCCCGTATATTCACCTATCGTGTTTCCGCATACTCAACCACCGAGTTACCGTATACTCAACAGCCGCGTTCCCGTATACTCAACACCACCGTGTTCCCGTATACTCAATACTCAACCAACGCGTTCCCGTATACTCAACACCACCGTGTTTCCGTATACTCAATACTCAACCAACGCGTTCCCGTATACTCAACCACCGTGTTCCCGTGTACTCAACCACCGCGTTCCCTATACTCAACCACCGCGTTCACCGTTTACTCAACCACCGCGTTCCCGTATACTCATATATTCAATATTCAACCATCGCGTTCCCGTATACTCATCCACCGTGTTCCATATTCTCAACCGCCGTGTTCTCGTATACTCAATCACCGTGTTCCCCGTATACTAAACCAACTTGTTCCCGGTATACTCAACCACCACGTTCCCGTATACTCAATTACCGCGTTCCCGTATACTCAATCACCGTGTTACCGTATACCCAACCACCGCGTTCCCGTGTAGACAACCACCGTGTTCCCCGTATACTCAACCACCGTGTTCCCCGTATACTCAATCACCGTGTTCCCCGTATACTCATTCACATTTTTCCCGTATACTCAACCACCGCGTTCTCGTATATTCGACCACCGTGTTCCCGTATACTCAACCACCGTGTTCCCGTATACTCAACCACCGTGGTCCCGTATACTCAACAACCGTGTTCCCCGTATACTCGACCACCGTGTTCCCCGTATACCCTGTTTCTGTATTCTTCCTCTAATATTAGTACCATAAGTTCGGAACGTCGCATTACTGCAAAGTTAATCATCACTCGGCGGTTTTCATATAAGCAAATCGTAAAACGCAGAATGCAACCATTCGCCCTTGCACTGATTACACTAAAACGAGGTAAAACACAGAGGATGCCTGAAACTGCACTGGCCTTTTTTAATTCATCTGTCTGCCATTGATATTTTTTCATAGACTTTTCCGAAATGTATATTTGCAGTCAGATGAGAATATTTCACTTGGACTCAGATAATATTGATGGTCTAATTTTATCTGCATGCTTCGTTGGTATCTTAACTTATTTTGTTGATCCACTGTCACAACACTTGAAGATGGGAAGAAGAGTATGGAAAATGAAAACAAGTCAGTTGAGAGGTAATAGAACACACAAAAACAACCGTAAATAAATAATTTATGCGGGTGTGAGATAAAGAAGAGGGAGAGATAAACAGAGAGAGAGAGAGAGAGACATAGAGAGAGAAAGGGCGAGAGAGAGAGAGAGAGAGAGAGAGAGAGAGAGGGGGCAAGACAGAGAGACATATATAGAGAGACATAGAGAGAGATACATAGAGATAGAGGACAGAGACAGAGAGAGAGAGGTATGGTCTGGTTTAACCGTTGTCGTGGGGACGCCTACTCTACCAAAACCAACCTGGCGCCGGTTTCACCAACATACTTAAGTATATACTAAGCGACTTTCAAACTTAACTTTAAGTTTTTCAGCTAAGTTTTGGTTAAGTAAGTAGAACGTGTTTCACCAACGTCATTTCGCTAAGTTAAGTAAACGAGACAAAATACTTATCTTTATTTAAGTCGCCGTCTGAGGTAACTTAAATCGAGAAACTTAAAATCTTAAAGACAATCCAAGATGGCGGATGTTGTGAGACGACGCCGTCGCAGACATAGAAATCGGCGTCGTTTGGTCCTTCAACGACCCACTCTTAATGCAGAATTCAACGATGTCGATTGTTTCCACCGTACAGATTTACGCAGGGTTCTGTTCACTTTTTGTCAGCTGTCTTTGGTGGATTCCTGACGTACACAAATGACAGGAATCAGCACTTACACCATTTCTGCAAATTTGCGTTTGTTTACGGTATTTGGCTTGGGCAGGATTCCAGGAGATTGTCGGCGACAACCTGAATATCTCGAAAGCAACGGAATGCAGATGTGTCTGACGGGTTGTGAAACTGTTGGTTATTCCAGATTTCTTTAGGCACTTCATAATCTTCCCGAGAAGCAGGCGACATCAAGAGGAAGTCAAGCAAGGATTGTATCGTCTTGCCAGTAAGTTGATTTTCTCTGTTTTGTGTTTACCTTACGATACTTACATGACAGTTGTGACTCACCGATGACGTCAGTATAGTCCAGTTTGATCGAAAGAAACAGTTCTGACTCGAGTGGTTCTGTGATTTTGGGAAAAGTTCGAAAAACTGTATCTTGTAGTAATAATAATAGGAATAGCATTGACCATTGTCACATTTTTCGACACGTGTACACTCGACTTTCACTGAAATATCATCGAGAGAAGTCTGCAGACTGTTGTCTGTGGGGCTGTTGAACAACGTCCTGTTAGTACTAGTGAACATGCGAACGTATCCAACACACACAGGCTTTTATTACCTATTACCATAGTAGAGAAAGACGGATAGAACGAAGAGATAAAGTATTATGTATTGTGTGTGTGTGTGGGGGGGGGGGGGATTGGAGTGGGTTTCAGTGAGGTTAGGTCTTCTACCTCCTCTCTCACCCTTTTTCCCTTCCCCTATCTCACTTCTTTTCATCTTTTTGTTGCAAACTTTATTTTAAAATCCACCCCCGCCGCCTTGTCTCCCGCCCCCTCGTCTTCCATGCCCCGCATCACCCTCCTACCTACCCCCACCCATGGCAAACAAAATAGAAAAATTAAAAACTTATATGGCATATGGAAAATAATATTTTTGCTATAGATGGCATATGAAAAATAATATTTTGGGTATATGGCAATTGGAAAAAATAAAAAGCACCATATGGCATATGGAAAAAACC
>JAWPHD010006227.1:0-148303 GCA_037043455.1 Cyrtodaria siliqua | reverse complement strand
GTAAGAATCAAAATAATAAATACATACCTGTATTTTATCGAGGGAATAAAAGTACAGTTAGATGTTTAGGATGCGTAGTAATTAAATCACGAAATGCGTTATTTCTTAACCTAAATTCCCTCAGAAGAAATTATATACTATAATTGTTTTCTGGGAACAAAAGTATGACAAAAACATAAAACAGAAGTAAAACTGTTTATTAATATTTAAATATAGGAATTTATCGATATCCTGCAATCATTACATATTCTATCTCAATAATAGCAACACTTCACAGATTCAATTGAAATGATACCAACAACTTACTGAATTCAGTTGAGATGATACCAAACAATTTACAGATTCAATTGCAAATGAAAACCAAAAATTTTACAGATTCAATGAAAAAATGATTCCAACAACTTGCATATATATCAAATGATACCAGCAATTTACTTAGTTTTCAAAATGATACCAGCAATTTACATAGTTTCCAAAATGATACCAGCAATTTACATAGTTCCAAAATGATACCACCAATTTACATACAGGGTTCGACACAAACGCTAGCCCGCTAGCCCCGAGGATAGTTTCTTTCGAGAAGGACTAGTAAAAACTCACAGTTGACAAGCCCGTGGGCTAGTTGTTTTTATTAGTTAAATGTCGATTCTTAAATTATTTTATATGATCCAGATGTCGAAAATTGCCGAGCATTTCAATTTTTTCTGCTATTCAAACTCTTCAATATCGTAAGTAAAGTAGGGTATGATATAGACCAAGACAAGCACCTGCGATTGTGCTAATGTGTAGGTGTGACAAATTTAATACCTCATCAATGATTGGCCATTTTTTCTTTGATGGCGCAAAATGCTGAAAAATAACCCGCCTTTTATACATATCCCATCTTTTTCGTAGAGACGCTAGCATTCAGGGGTTTGACATTAAAGGTTGTCCGATGCCATGCAGATTCTATGGGGACAAGTTAATTGTCCCAGGTGACCTGTCCGACGGACAACTAAATTTTATACAAACAATTAATTTTACATCTTTAAATTGAGAAATCGCGAGTGAAAAAATGTGTCAAGACATCGTCTAGCATCTTATAAATGATGAATACGAAACTCTCTTGTTTTCATTGGTTGAGGCGTGACTTTCGTGTAATTACGAGAAAAACCGACTGAACTCGCTCATTTCCGTATATCCTCTGAATACTGCTCGAGGTATTTCCAAAGATACAAACGGCGATTCGATGGGTTTGGTTTATTATGCCCCGGCAAGACTGTACTTCGTAAACCGTAAACAAAAATCGGAAATGGATTGATTTTAAACATTTTTAGCTCTACTGATCAGAGATCAGCAGAGCTTATGCCGAGTGGGGGGGTCGGGGGGGGGGGCGTCCGTACGTCCGTCCGTCCCGTCCGTACCGGTCTGTCCGTAAACTTTATTTGTAGCGACTTCACAGCTGAAACTACATGCGATGGATATTCATGAAACTTTACAGAAATGTTGCCATAAAGTCTAGTTGATCCTAGCAAAAATTCATGTTGATGTGAAATCCAAAATGGCCAAAGCAAAAATATAGAGTTTTAAAATACAAGTTTGTAGCGACTTCTTCTTGAAAACTATAAGTGATATTGATATGGGGACTTTTTCTAAAATGATCAGCATGACATGATGTGATCCTAGTCAAAAATCGTTTTGATTTCAACGTTAAACATGGCTGCCAGCGCCATCTTTGTTTACATAGAGTTATATAGTAAAAAACTTGTTAGCGACTACTTCTCTGAAACTACTTGGCAGATTGTCATGAAACTTTACAGGATTGTTGCTCTTGATTCTAATTGATCCTAGAAAAATATCAGGTCGGCCCGAAAATTCAAGACTGGCCGTCACAGCTAAAAATAGATTTTTTAAAAAATAAGTTTGTAGCGACTACTTCATGAAAACTATAAGTGATATTGATATGGACTTTTCTAAATGATCAGCATTACATGATGTTGATCTAGTCAAAAATCGTTTTGATTCAACGTTAAACATGGCTGCCCAGCGGCCATCCTTTCGTTTTACATAGAGTTATATAGTAAAAAACTTGTAGCGACTACTCCTCTGAAACTACTTGGCGTGATTGTCATGAAACTTACAGGGAATGTTGCTCTTGATGTTCTATTGATCCTATCAAAACTTCAGGTCGGCCGGAAATTCAAAGTTGGCCGTCACAGCTAAAATAGATTTTTAAAAAATAAGTTTGTAGCGACTACTTCTTGAAAACTATAAGTGATATTGATATGGGACTTTTTCTAAAATGATCAGCATGACATGATGTAGATCCTTGTGGAAAAATTATTTTGATTCGACGTTAAACATGGCTGCCAGTGGCCATCTTTGGTTAACAATAGAGTTATATAGTAAAAACTTGTAGCGACTACCCTCTGAAACTACTTGACGGATGTTCATGAAACTTCACAGGAATGTTGCTCTGATGTCTAGTTGATCCTAGAAAAATTTCAGGTCAGCCAGAAATTCAAGATGGCCGCCACAGCTAAAATTAGATTTAAAATAAATAAATTTGTAGCGACTACTTCTTCAAAACAATAAGAGATATTGATATGGGACTTTTTCTAAAATGATCAAGTATGACATGATGTTGGTCCTTGTCGAAAATCGTTTGATTTGACCTTAAACAGGGCTGCTTTGTTTACATAGAGTTATATAATGAAAACTTGTAGCAACTACTTCTTTGAAACTACCTGACGGATTTTCATGAAACTTCACAGGAATGTTGCTCTTAATGTCTTATTGATCTTAGCAAATTTCAGGTCGGCCGGAAATTCAAGAGTGCCGCCATGGTAAAAAATAGGATTTTCAAAAAACAAGTCTGTAGCGACTACTCTCTGAAATCAAAATCAATCAGTAGAGCTTCAAGGTCATGACCTCTTGTTGTTTAAATTTTTGTAGTTAAATATAAAAATATTTTGTAATTAATTGCGTACAAATCGTACAAACTCGCTCATTTTCGTAGATCATCGGAATAACGAGCATGCTGCAACCAGGTGGCTGGTTCTATGGACGCCGCCATTGTTTATTACACGTGATTGAACCCACATGGACCAAAAGTAGTATCCAAGTTGGTGTCTATCCTTTCCGATATTATTTTTCCAAAAAAAATGGTTGAGTGCAGTTTGGATCACTGAGTTACGAGTTTTGTTTAACCAATCAATTTATGGTAACTGCGATCTCATGTCGGACATGTGCTAGACGGTAGGTGGCGTATTTTAAACCATATTTTCTCATAGCATTATAAATATTACAGACACCGGCAATGACCTAACTTGACCTTTGAAAAATAAATAGTCTTTGTCACCGAGACGTACGCAATCTGCTCAGAAAAGGTGGGCCATGAAGGTGGACATACGGCTGGGTGATGATGTCTAGAAAATAAACAAAAAAAATGTGGCGATATCTGTCGGTTGAAACCCCCCCCCCCCCCCCCCCCCCCCCCCCCCCCCCCCCCCCCCCCCCACACACACACACAGAGAGAAAATGATAATGATCTTGTTTTTTTTTATCACTTTTACATGAAGTGCGGGGGACAAGTAAATTTGGCTGGGGACCAAGTAAATTTTTAAAGTTACTTGTCCTAAGTGCCAAAAAACAGTTAATGTCAAACCCTGGATTTTCTATCACTATATTAATTTCTAAGCATTTTATTGACATAATGAATGTGACTTCACATTGTAAACAAACGTGGCGATATTTAATACGGAACACTCTCCATCAAAACAAACGAAAAACAGAATAGGAAAAGCGTCATCAGCAAAAAAACAAGTTGAACATGATTCAAATAAACGCATACATGTATTTTAGCCATCGTGTAAGCGTCTACAGAGCCCTTTTCCCAGTTTTGGGAAGGGCCTTTTGCCTTTAATTGGGGAAAAAAAATCCATAAACGGGGAATGAAATTTCCAAGGTAAGTCGGCATGACTTTTAAAAAGAAATTGATTGTAGGAAAGTGCCTTATACAGGAAGCTGCAAAGAAGGTAATAATGGCCGTGGCCTATAAATAATTTGACTATGACCTTGTCACAAAGCTGTTGTCGTGCAATATTTATAGCAGTACAGTCATATAAGAAATGCAACCTCAGCTACAGATAGAGACGGATTATGAAATTTCTCCTCAGACATGCCTTCGCCAGGGAGCAAACCCAGCCTGGTCAGATGTCTGTCTATAGCTCCAAAGCCAAGGCCTTATCCATGGAGCTTCCAAGCAATGATATTTTGGTATCTTTTTATTTTGCCGCAAAAGAGTAAAAGGAGGACTAGGTGGTTTTAAGAAGGGCTAGTAAAATTAAGAAGGCACTAGCCCTGTAGGCTAGTAGTCATAAAAAGTTAGTGTCTAACCCTGACATAGTTTTCAAAATGATACCAGCAATTTACATAGTTTCCAAATGATACCAGCAATTTACATAGTTTTCAAAATGATACCAGCAATTTACATAGTTTCCAAAATGATACCAGCGAATTTACTTAGTTTTCAAAATGATACAGCAATTTACATAGTTTCCAAAATGGATACAGCAATTTATTTAGGTTTTCAAAATGATACCAGCAATTTACATAGTTTCCAAATGATACCAGCAATTTACTTAGTTTCACAAAATGATACCCCGCAATTTACATAGTTTTCAAAATGATACCAGGCAATTTACTTAGTTTCCAAAATGATACCAGCAATTTGCCTAGTTTCAAAATGATACCAGCAATTTACTTAGTTTCCAAAATGATACCAGCAATTTACGTAGTTTTCAAAATGATACCAGCAATTTACATAGTTTCCAAATAGATCCAGCAATTTACATAGTTTCAAAATGATTCCAGCAATTTACATAGTTTTCCAAATGATACAGCAATTTTATATTTTTCAAAATGATACCTGCAATTTACATAGTTTCCAATAACCAGCTATCCAGGGCTCAAAATTAGCACTAGCCCGGGAGCCCAAGGCTGGGGGGAGGTAGAAAATGCTACTGTGCTAACAGAATGTTGTGTCTGGGTAGTCCTATGGGCTATTTACAAATTGTTCAAATAAATAAATTACTATAAATCGATAGGTGTGTAGTGACAACCTTTCAAACCCTGATATTTCCAATGTTTAAATAAATGCCTGTAGAGCATTATTAACAACTGCCTCAGTAATCAAAATTTGTGTTTTCCACATGAAAGTCTTCATCCAGATGCTTGTATGTGCTTGGATAACCTTGCATACATAAGAAATGTAGAGATAACTTCAAAATGCATTAAAACTCATGAAAAAGAAACGGAAACTCAAATTAAAGTAACACTTTTCTGTTGAACATTATCTTGGGGTAGTTAAAATTTATCAGGTCAAGTGAGTTTTAGGCAAAGTCTGCTAGACTGTTAGTATAGCTAATAAACTAAAAAATGTTAATTTCTAGCCTCTGCAATTTACATATTTTTCAAATGATATCATTCATTTTACACATTCACACTAAATGATACAGCAACTTGTGATATACCCAATGAATTGATTTTAAACGGTGTATCAGGGTTACTAATGGAATCGATTATGGTGATCGATATTAATGTCTATAATCCATCATCGGTAAATGTGAGTAGAAATAAACATGGATTATCCAGGAGACAACATTGATATGTAGTCTGGTCTCAGGCGAGTTGTTCATTTAGACACTGAGATAGGCATAGCCAGCCCCATAGAGGTTTTTAAATAAGCAACAAGCTGCGCCAAACTCTATAACCTTTTGTAGTATGATGTACCTAGTGTGCAGGTCAAAATAACTACCGTTTTGTAACTTTCATTTATTGGAAAATTAGAGCATGGTATAGCTACACCCCCTTAGTTATTCTGAATTTAAATGAGTTAATGCTTTGCATTCATAAATCTGCTCTTTAATTTGATAATCACTGGATATGACAATTACTGGATATCAAAATCTCCAGTCTCGTTTTTCATTTCAAATTTTCAGCACACAACAAACAACAATTTTTTGATTGTATTTCTTCGTAAATAATCAACAAAACACAAGTGGAATCGTAATTTATTGTGTAATAAAGGTAAATATATCCATGCGTCGTATTTTATACGAAACTTGGAACAGTCAACTTTGGATATATACTCACTAGTGAACAGCGTTCGTACATCATTAAGTTGTTCCTACTTTTTGTCTCGAATTTCAGTGGGGAAAAAAGAGTAAACAATTAGATCTATTAGATACTGCACACTCCTTCTCCAACCCCAAAATCTGGGTAAAAAAGTTTGCAATATATCTGCCCGACAAATACAGTATTTAATCTTAATGATAGCAACCAGTTTACATATTTAATCAAAAAAATAACAAAAATTTACATATTCAATCTTAATGATACCAACAATTTACATATTTAATAACAAAATAACATAAAATTACAGATTCAATCTAAATGATACCACAATTTACAGATTCAATCTAAATAATACCAACAATTTACAGATTCAATCTAAATGATACCAACAATTTACAGATCAATCTAAATGATACCAACAATTTACAGATTCAATCTAAGTGATAGCAACAATTTACAAATTCAATCTTAGTGATAGCAAATTTTACAGATTCAATCTAAATGATACCAACAATTTACAGATTCAATCTAATTGATACCAAAACAATTTACAGATTCAATCTGAGTGATAGCAACAGTTACAAGTTCAATCAAAATGATACCAACAATTACTATTACCGTTTGGGATTGTTAGTCCATCCATCAGTAAACAGTTAACGCATTACACACGATAATTTTTGAAACCATAAGGCCCCACACTCATGAAACTTCATTGGTACATGAGCCTTTATTTTACAATATTTGAAAGGAACCAAAATCAACTGACAGAGTTAGATGGACACTCATGGAAATGTAATCCATCTCAGTGTCCTCAAAGGAAAAAGAAAGAAAAGTCTGCCATTATACGTAAATCAACCTAAATTTTACAGCAGTATGTGACTTGTCTGAATACCACCTGTAAGCCTAACATATTATATGTCAAGATACAGTCAACCCTGGCACAAGAGACCACCTGATTTAAAATACCACATGCTTTAAAGGACACAGTCATGGCAATCTTGATTTTGAAAATTCACGGTGTCTTATTAGTTTTCCTACATAACTTGCATTTGTTCAGTCATTAATATTAATTATTAGAATAGTTCAAAGCAAATTGTTTTTACATATTGATAACTATATATTATATTGCACAAATAATATATTTAAAAATTTGGTAGAATAACAAAGACAATTAAAATCTCAAATTTTAATTAATTTGATTTAAATGCATGATATACAACTCAAGATTGCCATGTGTACGTGTAATAGCAAAATCTCTACCTGAGTTTGTGTTGGCTTGTGGCATATCTTGCCAACTTCAAATACGTTTGATTTGGTTTGCCACAATTTCAGTTATATTGTTTTAAATTAAAATACACCTGTTGTATTAAGAGACCACCTATGTTAAAAGACCAATTTTGCTGTATCCTTTAGTGGTCTCTTAATATAGGTTTGACTGTATTTACTAAATAATACACATTTTATTTCTAATAATACGACACGCTGACGTTGGAAAACGTGATTATTTTCCTTCTTTGTTTGGACCTAGAAGAGATTACTCCAAATAAAACTGTCCTGTAAGATTACAGTTGTGTAAATCCTGTCTTTAAAGAATGCAAGTTGTAATTTCCTAGTAAAAATGTGAATATATAGAATTTAATAACCAGTGTTTTTGAGATACGGGAAATATCTCCCGAGGTAGAGAAATGGCCCCGATATAAGAAAGAGTTCGGAGCACGAGTTCTTATATCGGGGCCGTTTCTCTACCGAGGGAGATATTTTCAGTATCTCAAAAACAATGGTTATTTAACTATATATTACATAATTTAAAATGATATTTTATTAATATTTCTGATGATTCACGCCATTTTACACCAGTTTGCACGAGAACGCCAAGACGACGTTACAATACAAACAAAACAAGTGGAATTGGAACTCTTCGTTAATTTCCGTAATCGTTATTCCCTAGTGGCGGAATCTGACGATGACGTCCGTAAATCAAATGGAACATCATTTGGCGTTCCCGCCACTGACGGAAAAGGACGAGCAATGTTCCGTACTGGGAAATATCTCCCAGTGGGAGATATTTCCCATTCGAGCAAACAAATAGATATAGCTGTTCTATTCCCAGTATTTCCTATACAAATGACAGACAAATATGTAATATATATATTTACGCTTTGTTTTAAAACTCCAGATATAGAGAAACTATGTGTCTCAGTGTTAATTCTTGTATATGCATTTACAAAATATCGTAAAACATGAATTAATTTTATTAAATCAGATTTGTTATGACCACACTTAAAAAAATATTATGTTTGCCCATTCCCAACCGACCCTCAAAAAGGGCCCTACCGAAATAATTTTTTCCTAGTTATTAAACATCTTTTTGTTGTTGTTAATATCGCCAACGATCAATGCTTTTGTTTTGTTAAGTTTTGCTTTTTAAAATAAAATAAAAACATTTGCCTACCGACCTACCCAAAATTTGAAATTAGGGTCGGGAAAGGGCAAACTTGGATAGTTTTAAGGCCTTAACATCAATTTCTCAAAAGCTAAATCTTACTTTAAAAAAGGGATTACATGTATCTATCAATATATCATTAAACCCAATACTTATACTGTTATAAAAAAAATGCATTTATCACATAACGTCTCTTGTTAGCAGTGTCGAACACCCATTTAATATTCTATTGTATGACACTCGTGTAATACAACCTGGATTGATTTTGATTGGTTGAGTTAAACCTATAACACTACGCAGTTTATTAACTGAAATTATTTTATTTATTACAAATTCACCCAGGTCTGAGTCATAAACTTATTATTTGTGACAGCTTATAAAAATAATGCACGTTATGCAAAACATTTTTGTTGCTTTGTTAAAAAGTTGGCGTAAATGCTATTTTGTAAAGAGGTAAAACACAAACTCTTTTATACGCAACATTATGTGTGAGACGCGACGTTACGACGTCAAATATTTTATGACGTTTTCGTGCTCAAGTGTGTCTGACGTCGTGGCGGTTCTATGTCCCTCTGAATTAATTTTTACTAATTTGATTGCAATGTTATGTGATAAAAAGGATCTTAAACTCGTTCCCATTCCATATAAGATTTATGAAACTTGTTAAAATTAAAATAATTCATAACTTGTTTCATAAATCTTATATGAAATGGGAACTCGTTTAAGATTCTCTATATACATAACAGTCGAACTTCGCTAACTCAAACATTGATTCCTCAAATACCATCGGTAACTCGAACACATACTTCAGTCCCTGCACAACTCCTATATAATTCAATGTAATTTACCCTTGGTCATTTGAATATTATTTGAGAGAGAAAAAAATATGTTATCGAATTTATTCATAATGAAAATAATTTTCAAAGACAATATTGTAATTAATATACTGCATTTATATATGAGTTATCTTGTTTTAGTAGAATTATACAACCTCTTAATAAAGGTCCACTATTGTTATTCCACATATTGGGACTGGTATCATTCACTATTGTTATTCCACATATTGGGACTGGTATCCTTCACTATTGTTATTCCACATATTGGGACTGGTATCCTTCACTATTGTTATTCCACACATTGGGACTGGTATCCTTCACTATTGTTATTCCACATATTGGGACTGGTATCCTTCACTATTGTTATTCCACACATTGGGACTGGTATCCTTCACTATTGTTATTCCACATATTGGGACTGGTATCCTTCGATTGCTGTTATTCATGATCAAGAGACAGAATGTTCCGGTGGATAAAACAAAGAAATACTATTATTCAATATTTATAAAGAAGATATTTATAATTATCTGATAGTCCATAATGTTTATTGATTATTTGTAATAATGTTAAAAATGTTAAACAAAAAAAAATTGTGTTGAAGGCTCAACGCTAAAATAAACTATTGTTTATTGTTCTGTATTTATTGATAGTTATAATAGTTTTGCTTTCACCTCTCGATATGGTAAAGATGGTTATGAGATTATTCTGAATCAGTCACATTTTCCAGTCATCATTTCGCAACCAGCTTTTGTTCATTCATTTTGACAAATTGTGCATGTGCAAACAAAACCTTAAACCGTCAACATTTTGACCATGTTCATTATATACTCAGTTGCAAAAGAAAGTGTAGACTTTGAACATTTTACTTTACACCCCTATCCCCTTTATCAAGCAACAGTCCTTTATTGAATCAACCAATTGAAAAACAAATGACAACATGATATTGGCAATAGAATGATAACAATGATGGTACCAAACATGACATATTAATTTTGGAATTTATACAATTAATGTAATAAAAACTCAGTGCATACTTTCTTTTGCAACTCAGCTGTGTACACTTTCTTTTGCAACTGAGTATATGATGCCTGTTGGTCATAAAGGGGAGCAGAATCCTACAGCAGACCTTAGTTTACATGTATGTCATGTAATATCCTGTCATTAACATTTCCAGGCCACGCGGGTACAATGGACGCCACCACTACGTGAAAGTTTTGCCTATCCATTCCTTGTCCTACAGATGTTTCTAGTCACTCATCTTTTAAGGTACGCACATATTTTATTTACTCAATGTTGTGTTTGTCATTCTCCATCCTCTTGTTATTTTATTCAAAATCCTAGTACCGATTTACACATAATCCTTTTTTAGCTCTACTGGGGTGTGTTGCCGTCTTCCGTCGTCCGTCCGTTAACTTTTCTTAAAACGACTTCTTCTCAGAAACCACTTGGCTAATTTTGACCAAACTTCACATGGGTGATCCTTAGATGAATGCTTTTTAGATTTGTTAAAATTAGGTCAGCGCTACATCCAAGATGGCTGCCATTACCATATATGGTCGAAACCTTAAAAAATCTTCTTCTCCAGAACCGCTGGACAGATTTCAACAGTTTTTCTTTTAAAATGATCGCCAACGCCTAGACTATCAAGTTTGTTCAAATAAAGACACCGGGGTCAAAAATGGATGTGCCCTGGGGGTCCAAAGTTTGTATATTGAGGTTTTGCATGTTTTTCATATAGACATATAGGAAAAAACTTTAAAAAATCTTCTTCTCTGAAAGCACAAGGCACAGAGCTCTCATGTATTACATGTAGCATCAGCTTATGGTCTTCTACTAAGTTTGTTCAAATGGTGACCCTGGGGTCAAATTTGTCCCCGTCCCGGGGGTCACAGTTTTACATAGACTTATATAGGATTTGTTTTTTAAAAATCATCTTCTCGGAAACTGCAACAGCCAGAGGTTTGATATTTTGCATTTCCTATAAGCTTATGGTCCTTTACCAAGTTTATTCAAATGGTGACCCTTGGGTCACATTTGGCCCGGCCCCAAGGATCACATGTTTTACATAGACATGAATAGGGAAAAACTTAAAAAATCTTCTTCTCTGAAACTGCAAGAGCCAGAGGTTTAAAATTTTGCATTTGCTATAAGCTTGTGGTCCTCTACCAAGTTTGTTCAAATGGTGACCCAGGGGTCACATTTGGCTGCACCCCGGGGGTCACAGTTTTACATAGGCTTGTATAGGGAAAAACTGAAAAAATCTTCTTCTCTGGAACCACATGGCACAGAGCTCTCATGTATTACATGTAGCATCAGCTTATGGTCCTCTACTAAGTTTGTTCAAATGGTGACCCTGTGGTCAAATTTGTCCCCGCCCCGAGGGTCACAGTTTTACATACTTATATAGGATTTTTTTTTTAAAAATCTTCTTCTCGGAAACTACAAGAGCCAGAGCTTTGATATTTTACATTTATTATAAGCTTATGATCCTTTACCAAGTTTGTTCAAATGGTGACCCTGAGGTCACATTTGGCCCCGCCCCAAGGGTCACATGTTTTACATAGACATGTATAGGGAAAAACTTAAAAAACTTCTTCTCTGAAACTGCAACAGCCAGAGGGTTAATATTTTGCTGTTGCTATAAGTTATGGTCCTTTACCAATTTTGTTCAAATGGTGACCCTGGGTGTCACATCTGGGCCCGCCCTGGGGTCACAGTTTTACATAAATGCTTGAATAGGGAAAAACTGAAAAAAATCTTCTTCTCGGAAACTACAACAGCCAGAGGTTTGATATTTTGCATTTACTATAAGCTTATGGTCCTTTACCAAGTTTGTTCAAATGGTGACCCTTGGGTCACATTTGGCCCCGCCCCAAGGGTCACATGTTTTACATAGATATGAATAGGGAAAAACTTAAAAAATCTTCTTCTCTGAAACTGGAAGAGCCAGAGGTTTAATATTTTGCATTTGCTATAAGCTTGTGGTCCTCTACCAAGTTTGTTCAAATGGTGACCCAGGGGTCACATTTGACCGCACCCCGGGGGTCACAGTTTTACATAGGCTTGTATAGGGAAAAACTGAAAAAAATCTTCTTCTCTGGAACCACATGGCACAGAGCTCTCATGTATTACATGTAGCATCAGCTTATGGTCCTCTACTAAGTTCGTTCAAATGGTGACCCTGGGGTCAAATTTGTCCCTGCCCCGCGGGTCACAGTTTTACATAGACTTTATAGGATTTTTTTTTTAAAAATCTTCTTCTCGGAAACTACAAGAGCTTTGATATTTTACATTTATTATAAGCTTAAGATCCTTTACCAAGTTTGTTCAAATTGTGACGCTGAGGTCACATTTGGCCCCGCCCCAAGGTTCACATGTTTTACATAGACATGTATAGGGAAAAACTTAAAAAATCTTCTTCTCTGAAACTGCAAGAGCCAGAGGTTTAATATTTTACTTTTGCTATAAGCTTATGGGCCTTTACCAATTTTGTACAAATGGTGACCCTGGGGGTCACATCTGGCCCCGTATTGGGGTCACAGTTTTACATAAATGCTTGAAAAGGGAAAAACTGAAAAAAATCTTCTTCTCTTGAACTGCAAGAGTCAGAGGTTCAATATCTTGCATTTGCTATAAGCTTATGGTCCTTTACCAAGTTTGTTCAAATGGTGACCCTTGGGTCACATTTGACCCCGCCCCAAGGGTCACATGTTTTACATAGACATGTATAGGGAAAAACTTAAAAAATCTTCTTCTCTGAAACTGCAAGAGCCAGAGGTTTAATATTTTGTATTTGCTATAAGCTTATGGTCTTCTACCAAGTTTGTTCAAATGGTGACCCATTGGTCACATTTGGCCCCACCCTTGGGGTCACAGTTTTACTCAGCTTTGTATAGCACACACATAATTATTAGATTTGTGATGAATTGCATTATATTCACAGATTGAGAGGTTATGTTGACTAAAAAAGCAAGAAATACAAAAAATCAAAGCAATGTTAATAATATTTTACCATGTATTTTATGTAAATGCTAGATACAAACTTCAAGATTAAGGTGTGTCCCTTTAGAAATGAATGTAAAAACTACAAGATTTATAACCAGAACATAACCTGCAATACGAAACCAGGGAGTAAGTATACTTACTGGCTGACGAAACGTACAATAGCCCGGGTAGGGAACGCCCAATGGTCACAGTACGAATCGCCTATTTACCTGGGTACGAAACGTCAAAGGTACGATACGTACGTAACTCGGCTTTTTTTCCCAACCCATTTTTAAAACAGGACGCCATGTTGTAAGTATGCGTATCATTTGCCAGAGAAAAGTGCATTTACGTACATTTCACGATGGTTTTCGTTGGTTGGAACGTGCGTGAATATAATTAAATGTTCCTTTTATTAAATTATATTATTGGTTCTGATTAATTTTTGTGTGTAAGTTATTATAGCCGTTACAATACAAACGTTTTGTGTATTCGCGAAAATTTCGGAAGTTCGCTAACACCACAATTTTACATTCATTACTGCGTCTTCCCACCATATTAACACTACAATTTGCATTGAAAATAGCAAATTGTAATTATTATATGTTATTAAATGTTCAAGAATGAAATTGTCTTTGTTTGATTTTTGTCTGAATTTATGATAAAAAAAAACGCCTTCCCCACCCACTTTGCTCCAAACTCCAAAGCCTGACCTTCGTGGCTATTAAGCCTGACCTTCATGGCTATTAGAAGTGTTTTTAACAGGTTTTGATTTTCTACGATTTTTCACTGCTGTTAAGCCATGATGCCATTGTTCTACATCCATGGCAAATGTGTTCGAGGTAACTTTGAACAAATAATCTCTACATTGACATGGGGGCGCTTCTCAGCTAAATGGAAAGTATAACATCCGTCACTTTTTGGACAAATATTTTATTCTGTATTGGAATAAAGCTTTTAATTTCTGAATGTTTAGTTATAATATACGGCAAGGACATAGCAGAGATAACTTCAAGATTGATTCTTTCTGGAAATTTATTATATCTCCACATTTGTATCAAAATGTCAATGTTTTTGATCCTCCTTAAGTCACATGGTGAAAGTGCTATGTCAAAACAATCGCATGCCTAGTTGCAAGTCCTGGTGAAGAAAGGTTGTGAATTTATTTCGAAAGTACAAAGTTTTGTCTCCATAAAAATGTGATTTTTAGCTCTACTGGCCAAGGGCCAGCAGAGCTTATGGGATGGTGTGTTGTCCGTCTTCCGTCGTCCGTCGTCCGTCCGTCGACGGTTAACTTTTCTTCAAACGACTTCTCCTCAGAAACTGCTTGGCTTATTTTGACCAAACTTCACATGGATGAATGCTTTTTAGATTTGTTAAAATTAGGTCAGCGCTACATCCAAGATGGCTGCCATTACCATATAGGGTTGAAACCTTAAAAAATCTTCTTCTCCAGAACCGCTGGACAGATTTCAACAGTTTTTCTTTTAAAATGATCGCCAACACCTAGACTATCAAGTTTGTTCAAATAAAGTCCCCTGGTTCAAAAATGGCCGTGCCCGGGGGGGTCCAAAATTTGTATATTGAGGTTTTGCATGTTTTTCATATAGACATATAGGAAAAAACTTTAAAAAATCTTCTTCTCTGAAAGCACAAGGCACAGAGCTCTCATGTATTACATGTAGCATCAGCTTATGGACCTCTACTAAGTTTGTTCAAATGGTGACCCTGTGGTCAAATTTGTCCCCGCCCCGGGGGTCACAATTTTACATAGACTTATATAGGATTTTTTTCTTTATCTTCTTCTCGGAAACTACAACAGCCAGAGGTTTGATATTTTGCATTTACTATAAGCTTATGGTCCTTTACCAAGTTTGTTCAAATGGAGACCCTCGGGTCACATTTGGCCCCGCCCCAAGGATCACATGTTTTACATAGACATGTTTAGGGAAAAACTTAAAAAATCTTCTCTGAAACTGCAAGAGCCAGAGGTTTAATATTTTGTTTTTGCTATAAGCTTTTGGTCCTCTACCAAGTTTGTTCAAATGGTGACCCAGGGGTCACATTTGGCCCCACCCTGGGGGTCACAGTTTAACATAGGCTTGTATAGGCAAAATTGAAAAAAAATCTTATTCTCTGGAACCACATGGCACAGAGCTCTCATGTATTACATGTAGCATCAGCTTATGGTCCTCTACTAAGTTTGTTCAAATGTTGACCCTGGGGTCAAATTTGTCCCCGCCCCAAGGGTCACAGTTTTACATAGACCTATATAGGATCTTTTTTTAGCTCACCTGAGCCGAAGGCACGAAGGTGAGCTATTGGGATCACTCTTCGTCCGTCGTCTGTCGTCGTTAACTTTTGCTTCAAACGACTTCTCCTCAGAAACCGAAAGGCCAATTTTGACCAAACTTCACGTGGATGATCCTTAGATGAATGCTTTTTAGATTTGTTAAAATTAGGTCAGCGCGACATCCAAGATGGCCGCCATTACCATATATGGTTGAAACCTTAAAAAATCTTCTTCTCAAGAACCGCTGGACAGATTTCAACAGTTTTTCTTTCAAAATGATCGCCTACGTCTAGACTATCAGGTTTGTTCAAATGAAGTCCCCGGGGTAAAAAATGGCCGTGCCCCGGGGGTCCAAAGTTTGTATATTGAGATTTTGCATGTTTTTCATATAGACATATAGGAAAAAACTTTTAAAAATCTTCTTCTTTGAAACCACAAGGCACAGAGGTCTCATGTATTACATGTAGCATCAGCTTATGGTTCTCTACTAAGTTTGTTCAAATGGTGACCCTGGGGTCAAATTTGTCCCCGCTCCGGGGGTCACAGTTTAACATAGATTTATACAGGATTTTTTTTTGAAAATCTTCTTCTCGGAAACTGCAAGAGCCAGAGGTTTGATATTTTGCATTTACTATAAGCTTATGGTCCTTTACCAAGTTTGTTCAAATGATGACCCTAGGGTCACATTTGGCCCCGCCCCAAGGGTCACATATTTTACATAGACATGTATAGGGAAAAACTTAAAAAATCTTCTTCTCTGAAACTACAAAAGCCAGAGGTTTAATATTTTGCATTTGCTATCAGCTTATGGTTCTCTACCAAGTTTGTTCAAATGGTGACCCAGGGGTCACATTTGGCCCCGCCCGGGGGTCACAGTTTTACATAGGCTTGTATAGGGAAAAACTGAAATAAATCTTCTTCTCTGGAACCACATGGCATGGAGCTCTCATATATTACATGTAGCATCAGCTTATGGTCCTCTACTTACTTTGTTCAAATGGTGACCCTGGGGTCAAATTTGTCCCCGCCCTTGGGGTCACAGTTTTACATAGACTTATATAGGATTTTCTTTTTAAAAATCTTCTTCTCGGAAACTGCAAGAGCCAGAGGTTTGATATTTTGCATTTACTATAAGCTTATGGTCCTTTACAAAGTTTGTTCAAATGGTGACCCTGGGGTCACATTTGGCCCCGCCCCAAGGGTCACATGTTTAACATAGATATGTATAGGGAAAAACTTTAAAAATCTTTTTCTCTGAAACTGCAAGAGCCAGAGGTTTAATATTTTGTATTTGCTATAAGCTTATGGTCCTCTACCAAGTTTGTTCAAATGGTGACCCAGGGGTCACATTTGGCCCTCCCCCGGGGGTCACAGTTTTACATAGGCTTGTATAGGGAAAATCTGAAAAAAATCTTCTTCTCTGGAACCACATGGCACAGAGCTCTCATATATTACATGTAGCATCAGCTTATGGTCCTCTTCTTAGTTTGTTCAAATGGTGAACCTGGGGTCAAATTTGTCCCCGCCCCGGGGGTCACAGTTTTACATAGACTTATATAGGAAAAAAATTAAAAAATCTTCTCGGAAACTACAATAGCCAGAGGTTTGATATTTTGTATTTAATATAAGCTTATGGTCCTTTACCAAGTTTGTTCAAATGGTGACTCTTGGCTTACATTTGGCCCCGCCCCAAGGGTCACATGTTTTACATAGACATGTATAGGGAAAAACTGAAAAAAATCTTCTTCTCTGAAACTGCAAGAGCCAGAGGTTTAATATTTTGCTTTTGCTATAAGCTCATGGTCCTCTACCAATTTTGTTCAAATGGTGACCCTGGTGTCAAACTTGGCTGCGCCCCAGGGTCACAGTTTTACATAGACTTATATAGGAAACACATTAAAGTCTTCTTCTCTGGAGCTACAAGAGCCAGAGGTTTAATATTTTGCATTTACTATACTATTATGGTCCTTTACCAAGTTTGTTCAAATGGTGACCCTGGGTGCACATTTGGCCCCGCCCCAGGGATCACGTTTTACATAGACTTGTATAGGGAAAAACTTAAAAAATCTTCTTCTCTAAAACCACAAAGCACACAGCTCTCATATATTACATGTAGCCCTGGGGTCACATTTGGCTCTGCCCAAGGTGTTACTCTCTAGCACCTTCATTTTGTATTTGATCTTTACCAAACTTTGTCAGTGTCTTAAACTGTCTATATTAATGTTGTTATACACAACAGAGCCCACATTTCTTGAACAATCTTAACCAAACTTGCACAGATTGTATATGACCATAAGATTTCGAAGAAGTTCGATAATGTGCCAGTACTCAGGTGATCGCTTTAGGGCCATCTTGGCCCTGGCCCTCTTGTATTGGTTCAAATTAACTCAGGTGAGCGATATAGGGCCATCATGGCCCTCTTGTTTAAAAATCTTCTTCTCGGAAACTACAAGAGCCAGTGGTTTGATATTTGACATTTATTATAATCTTATGGTCCTTTACCAAGTTTGTTCAAATGGTGACCCTGGTGTCACATCTTGCCCCGTCCCGGGGTCACAGTTTTACATAAATTCTTGTATAGGGAAAAACTGAAGAAAAAAAACAGCCAGAGGTTTGATATTTTGCATTTACTATAAGCTTATGGTCCTTTACCAAGTTTGTTCAAATGATGACCCTAGGGTCACATTTGGCCCCGCCCCAAGGGTCACATATTTTACATAGACATGTATAGGGAAAAACTTAAAAAATCTTCTTCTCTGAAACTACAAAAGCCAGAGGTTTAATATTTTGCATTTGCTATCAGCTTATGGTTCTCTACCAAGTTTGTTCAAATGGTGACCCAGGGGTCACATTTGGCCCCGCCCGGGGGTCACAGTTTTACATAGGCTTGTATAGGGAAAAACTGAAATAAATCTTCTTCTCTGGAACCACATGGCATGGAGCTCTCATATATTACATGTAGCATCAGCTTATGGTCCTCTACTTACTTTGTTCAAATGGTGACCCTGGGGTCAAATTTGTCCCCGCCCTTGGGGTCACAGTTTTACATAGACTTATATAGGATTTTCTTTTTAAAAATCTTCTTCTCGGAAACTGCAAGAGCCAGAGGTTTGATATTTTGCATTTACTATAAGCTTATGGTCCTTTACAAAGTTTGTTCAAATGGTGACCCTGGGGTCACATTTGGCCCCGCCCCAAGGGTCACATGTTTAACATAGATATGTATAGGGAAAAACTTTAAAAATCTTTTTCTCTGAAACTGCAAGAGCCAGAGGTTTAATATTTTGTATTTGCTATAAGCTTATGGTCCTCTACCAAGTTTGTTCAAATGGTGACCCAGGGGTCACATTTGGCCCTCCCCCGGGGGTCACAGTTTTACATAGGCTTGTATAGGGAAAATCTGAAAAAAATCTTCTTCTCTGGAACCACATGGCACAGAGCTCTCATATATTACATGTAGCATCAGCTTATGGTCCTCTTCTTAGTTTGTTCAAATGGTGAACCTGGGGTCAAATTTGTCCCCGCCCCGGGGGTCACAGTTTTACATAGACTTATATAGGAAAAAAATTAAAAAATCTTCTCGGAAACTACAATAGCCAGAGGTTTGATATTTTGTATTTAATATAAGCTTATGGTCCTTTACCAAGTTTGTTCAAATGGTGACTCGTGGCTTACATTTGGCCCCGCCCCAAGGGTCACATGTTTTACATAGACATGTATAGGGAAAAACTGAAAAAAATCTTCTTCTCTGAAACTGCAAGAGCCAGAGGTTTAATATTTTGCTTTTGCTATAAGCTCATGGTCCTCTACCAATTTTGTTCAAATGGTGACCCTGGTGTCAAACTTGGCTGCGCCCCAGGGTCACAGTTTTACATAAACTTATATAGGAAACACATTAAAGTCTTCTTCTCTGGAGCTACAAGAGCCAGAGGTTTAATATTTTGCATTTACTATACTATTATGGTCCTTTACCAAGTTTGTTCAAATGGTGACCCTGGGTGCACATTTGGCCCCGCCCCAGGGATCACGTTTTACATAGACTTGTATAGGGAAAAACTTAAAAAATCTTCTTCTCTAAAACCACAAAGCACACAGCTCTCATATATTACATGTAGCCCTGGGGTCACATTTGGCTCTGCCCAAGGTGTTACTCTCTAGCACCTTCATTTTGTATTTGATCTTTACCAAACTTTGTCAGTGTCTTAAACTGTCTATATTAATGTTGTTATACACAACAGAGCCCACATTTCTTGAACAATCTTAACCAAACTTGCACAGATTGTATATGACCATAAGATTTCGAAGAAGTTCGATAATGTGCCAGTACTCAGGTGATCGCTTTAGGGCCATCTTGGCCCTGGCCCTCTTGTATTGGTTCAAATTAACTCAGGTGAGCGATATAGGGCCATCATGGCCCTCTTGTTTAAAAATCTTCTTCTCGGAAACTACAAGAGCCAGTGGTTTGATATTTGACATTTATTATAATCTTATGGTCCTTTACCAAGTTTGTTCAAATGGTGACCCTGGTGTCACATCTTGCCCCGTCCCGGGGTCACAGTTTTACATAAATTCTTGTATAGGGAAAAACTGAAGAAAAAAAACAGCCAGAGGTTTGATATTTTGCATTTACTATAAGCTTATGGTCCTTTACCAAGTTTGTTCAAATGGAAACCCTCGGGTCACATTTGGCCCCGCCCCAAGGGTCACATGTTTTACATAGACATGTTTAGGGAAAAACTTAAAAAATCTTCTTCTCTGGAACTGCAACAGCCAAAGGTTTAATATTTTGCATTTGCTATAAGCTTATGGTCCTTTACCAAGTTTGTTCAAATGGTGTACCTCGGGTCACATCTGACCCCGCCCCAAGGGTCACGTTTTACATAGACATGTATAGGGAAAAACTTAAAATATCTTCTTCTCTGAAACTGCAAGAGCCAGTGGTTTAATATTTTGCATTTGCTATGAGCTTATGGTCTTCTACCAAGTTTGTTCAAATGGTGACCCATTGGTCACATTTGGCCCCACCCTGGGGGTCATAGTTTTACTTAGGCTTGTATAGGCAAAAACTGAAAAAAATCTTCTTCTCTGAACCCACATGGCACAGAGCTCTCATGTATTATTTTGCATCTGATCTTAGCCAAACTTTAGCAGATTTTATGGCTTTCTCTTCTTTCTTTTTTAATTTGTTTATCTTTTTTTTTTATCTTTTTTTTTTATTTTATTTTTATTTTTTAACATTCATTTTTTTTTTTATTTTTTTTTTTTTATTTTTTTAATTTTTAGCTGAACTGATCAGAGATCAGCGGAGCTTATGCCGTGGTGCGGCGTCCATCGTCCATCCGTCTTTCCGTCTGTCTGTCTGTCCGTTAACTTTTATAGCGACTACTCCTCTGAAACTACTGGATGGATATTCATGAAACTGTACAGAAATGTTGCCCATGAAGTCTAGTTGATCCTAGCAAAAATTCATGTTGATGTGAAATCCAAGATGGCCGCCAAAGCTAAAAATAGAATTTTAAAATACAAGTTTGTAGCGACTACTTCTTGAAAACTATAAGTGATATTGATATGGGACTTTTTCTATAATGATCAGCATGACATGATGTTGGTCCTTGTCAAAAATCGTTTTGATTCGACGTTAAACATGGCTGCCAGTGGCCATCTTTGTTTACATAGAGTTATATAGTAAAAACTTGTAGCGACTACTCCTCTGAAACTACTTGGCGGATTTTCATGAAACTTTACAGGAATGTTGCTGTTGATGTTTGATTGATCCTAGCAAAATTTCAGGTCGGCCAGAAATTCAAGATGGCCGCCACAGCTAAAAATAGATTTTTAAAAAATAAGTTTGTTGCGACTACTTCTTGAAAACTATAAGTGATATTGATATGGGACTTTTTCTAAAATGATCAGCATGACAGGATGTTGATCCTAGTCAAACATTATTTTGATTCGACGTTAAACATGGCTGCCAGTGGCCATCTTTGTTTACATAGAGTTATATAGTAAAAACTTGTAGCGACTCTTCCTCTGAAACTACTTGACGGATGCTCATGAAACTTCACAGGAATGTTGCTCTTGATGTCTAATTGATCCTAGCAAAATTTCAGGCTGGCTGGAAATTCAAGATGGCCGCCACGGCTAAAAATAGATTTAAAATAAATAAATTTTTAGCCACTACTTCTTGAAAACTGTAAGAGATATTGATATGGGACTTTTTCTAAAATGATCAGCATGACATGATGGTTATATGAGTCGAACATTATTTTGATTCGACGTTAAACATGGCTGCCAGTGGCCATCTTTGTTTATATAATTATATAATGAAAACTTGTAGCAACTACTCCTATGAAACTACTTACTGGATTTTCATGAAACTTCACGGGAATGTTGACCTAGCTATCAAAAATCTATCAGTAGAGCTTCAAGGTCATTGACCTCTTGTTTTTAATTATTTTTTTTTAATTTTTTTTTTAATTTTTTTTTTTTATTTTATTTTTTTATTTTTATATTTTTTTTCTATGTTGGACCAGTCAGACCAGTAACAGAGGAGTGATGGCTCTTGATTTAGTTAAAAATCCTATATTTTGCCTCATTAATACGGTAGGGCCTTTATTTTTCATCTGATCTTTACCAAGCTTTACCAGATTCTTTAGTTATGGCCCTTGATTTAGTCAAAAAGCTGTTTTTTGCCCGAAACTTCAATAAAACATAAATGGCAGTCACTCGCTTCATTGATGTTATAAGAGCCATGTTAGCCAGTAGAGCATCTACAGGCCCTCTTGGGCCTCTTGTTATTCCATTCCATCTATATAGTATTCAAACTCCTGGTACCAGTTTTCATTCAGTTCTGTCTGTATATAATTCAGAGTCCTGTTACCAGTCTTCACTAGCCTAATAAATTGGCTCTTATGCATCTTTTTGTCTCGCCCGTGTTAGTGGGTAGTGTGACATAGCAGTCACTTTTTCGGCGGCAGCGGCCACATTTTAAATCAACCATATCTCAACAACCGCAGCTCGAATTTTTCTGAAACTTTGTCAGATGCTTTGTTGGGTGAAGGGACATCAACTAATGCCAAAATTACCAAGGTCAAGGTCATATTTTGCGTTATTTTCCCAAAACTTAACCTTGGTTAGGTAACAACCTTGGTTAGGTAAGTTAACCTCGGTAAACTGTATGTGATTGCCTCATTTTCTTTGTTTTGATACTTGGTCATATGTATTGTTGGCATTGATGGACATCGCTGAACGACAAAAAATACCAAAGTCAAGGTCATGTGTTGTGTTATTTACCATAAACATCAGTTTGGTTAGTTAAGTTAACCTCAGTTAACTTTTTCTGATAACTTAATTTCTTTGTTTGATACTTGGTCATATGTATTGCTGGCATTGGTGGACATCACTGAACGACAAAAATTACCAAGGTCAAGGTCATAGTTTGCGTTATTTTCCCCAAACTTAACCTTGGTTAGGTAACTTAACCTCAGTTAACTTTATGTGATTGTCTCACTATATGTCTTTGATACTTGGTCATATGTATTGTTGGCATTGGTGGACATTGCTGGATGACAAAAAAATACCAAGGTCAAGGTCATATTTTGCGTTATTTTGCACAAACTTAACCTTAGTTAGGTAACATAACCTTGGTATGGTAATTTAACCTCAATTAACTTTATGTGATTTTGCCTCACTTTATGTATTGTTGACATTGGTGGACATTGCTGAACGACAAAAAATACCAAGGTCAAGGTGATATTTTGCATTATTTTCCCAAAACTACACCCTGGTTAAACCACTTAACCTCAGTAACTTAACTTCTTATGATTACCTCGCTTTTATTTGTTTGATACTTGGTCATTTGAAATGTTGTCTTTCATGGACATCATTTAAGCACAAATTTAATAAAATATTTCATATGCCGTTTGCCATGGTGGGCGAGACACCCTCAGACCGAGGTCTTGTTTTAATATATTCTGACATTAAATTTGGCTTGCAAAATAAGAAAAATTGAAAAAGAGAATTCATCGGGTATTCCAACACACTACAGTTTTCACGTACTCCTATCTAATCCCATTCCCTCTACAAATTATTCAGAATCCCATCTTTTCATACACTTCAGAATTTATGGAAGATGCACATTTGGGGCCCCTTCCCTTAAATCTGTCCCTGCATGTCATTTTAACAGAAAATGACTGTTAGTTTCACTAAGATTCATCTGTCTACGTTTCGTGTCTCATTCACAACTTCAAAACCAGTGCAGATTTGTATTTCCTTTTGAAATTAATGCTTATTGCATCATGACGAGAGACCACGTTAAATCCCAAGTTCCTGTTGACAAGGTCACACGTAGACTTTATAGATCAATGTTGGGTATCATATTGAAAGTCAGCAGGGCCTTCCCCAGCCATTTATGGCGTAGCGGCGCCGCGATCCCTTAACTTTTGAAACAGACATGCCGCGATCCTTAATCTGACCGCGACCCTTTAAAACCGTGCCGCGATCCCTTAAAAGTGGGTCAAAACATTCATTTCCCAGTGTTAATTAATGACATAACTGACCAAATAACGCCTTGAGGCATAAACTCCTGAGAAGCATACGTCCTTAGCTCCTAATTGGAGTGTTTTCATAAGGATTAGAGGGGCAGAGGTGTTAATTACCTCCGCGATAAGGGTCTAATTCAAGAATTCAACCATGCGTACATGACCTGTAAACTTATTACGTCATTAAATGTGAAAACAATTTACTTATGTTATATTTTATTGTAGCGTTGAATTAACGTGCCTCCATCCATTTTATATCGATTTTAAATAGATAATGATGAGAAAATAATCTCACAAACGCAAATTATTCGATAACCACATAAAATTATAAGAATCTAGGGGTTGTAGATTATAAATTTATGTTACTACCGGTTTTGAATTTGCTTCCGTGTTTTCGCGTTTCAAACTAAAACGATAAACGATTAATTATGAATAAAGACAGCAATTTTATAACATTTAAATGAACTTATAACCGTTTCCTACCTTTTTTTTCCGAAAACGCTAATGACTTGATGCAGTAAACATGACTTAGACGTTAAGTTATTGTAAGACAATGTCAGCGTAAAAAGTTGATGTAAATCCGGATAGTCCTTATTTTGGATGCTTAAAAAACATGACACTGCGTTTTCAAGTGTTTCTTTTTCAAATGTTATTCCAGTGTTGTCAATAACAACCGATTGCCGATAGAAGTCATCGGTTGAAATCGTCTTCGCATCGGTTGGAATCACGGAAGCAAAAAAAAAAAGAAAAAAAAAAAAAAAAAAAAAAAAAAAAAAAAAAAAAAAAAGGAATTTCTTACAATTGCTATGCTTATTGCCATTGCTATGCTCTTATTGCCCTAGTCTAAAATTAATTTTGAATGGTAAAGAAATAAAAATAAGAATTGATCATCAAGGTGTTGTTTTTTACTGCCAAATTTCAATTTAAAATCAATTTTAATTGGGAAAAAAATCACTTTTGCTAATAAAATGTTGACCTGTTTGGCAATCAAAAATGACTAAAAGTAGCACAGAAATGACTGAAAATAGCCTCTCAGAATGAGTATTATTCAGGAGCTTCGGGGGGCTTCGCCCCCCTGAACCCCCTACCAGGGCGTTGCCCTGGACCCACAAGGGGGCTCAGACCGCCCCCTTGACCCCTGGTCTATCCCTTCATTTTATCCTTCTATCCCCTAGTCAAAAAGATAATGAAAACCCTGTATTCACTTAAAAATAACATAATTACTCCTGCTTAACTTCAAATGAAGTGTTTACAAGAATTTTTTTTTTCTAGAACAGCAAGGGAAACGTTGTATAAAGTTGAGGTATCATCTTTTTCCAAAAAAAAAAAAAAAGTAAAAAAATGGTCATACATGTACTATCTATGGCAGACTGGTAGATATATTTAAAGATGTTTTAAATGTGTCAGGTGTATGCCAAAACCCATATTTTACTTCAAAACATTAAAAAAAATCGACTTGCAGAAGGGGACCCCCTCCCGCACCCACCACACCCTCGCGCATTAAATGCCACTATACCTTAAAAAAAATCCTGGGGAAGGCCCTGTTCAGTAACATGCCTTCATATATATTGTCTTTGAAATATTAATAACAAGTTATTTAATTCATCTTCAATCATGATTAGTCACATATTATTTTTGTATTTATTTTCTGTGCTTTACTGCAGGTCAAAAAGTCTCACATTGTTATAACCAGACAGTTTAAACATTGTAACCATAAGCCTAGAGTTCTGACGATCAACACAGACTGATGCGGGAAATGCATCTTCATCTGTCATTATTGATACTACACCAAGTTTCCTCTTGCCTTCCTTGTCCAGCTGTATCACATGTTGTGGGTGCCAGTTACTCACTAGCACACTGCCCTGCCCATCCACACATACTGCCCATGCGTTGTTCAGTTCCTCGTCGCGGAATGTTGACAGTAGTTGTCCATCAGTAGTCAGCGTCACCAGCCCTTTTTTGTCGTCTGCCACATAGATCTTGGTTCCATCAGGACTGACAGCAATATGCCTGGTACAGGAGAACATGTCCACGCCGTTACTGTCCTTGTAGAGTGTACGGAGACACGTGCCTGATAGGTTGTATATGTATACTTTGTTACTGGTATCTGAGACGTACAGCTGACCGTTGTTGTATGCCAGACCCCAACACTTGTGATTTGTCTTGAAAGACCGGGTAACAGCCATGTTGCCACTGCCCACACACACAAAGTATATGTTGTTGTTAACTGCAGTCACAGCTGCTTCTTGCCCGCTGACACAGCATACAGTATTTGGGCAGGAAGGAAGATCACAGTGATTGGCCACCTGGTACGAGGAGTTGAGTAGTTTCAGTTTGCTGTTCGCGTAATCAGCCAAAAGTATGGTGCCGTCTGGCATTTGGCAGCTTCCTGATATATAACAGTTACCTTTATCTTCTTTTATTTTAACATTATATTCTCTTTCATTTTTAGCTGTATAAAGTTGGATCTTCTGTTGCTTCTTGACCTTCACCTCTGGACTGGTCATCTTCACTTCAAGTTTGCCCAGACTTTTTAATTTGGAAAGAGTGCTCTCTAGTGTTGGATCAATGATAAACTTGAAGCTCGTGTTTCTAGGAGCTGTAGAAACAGTTTGCATCATCTGAACACCTTCGTTAATGTGTTGTTGGCAGGTTTTAACATTAATGAATACTTGAGACTCGTTATCTGGGCTGGTAGTTTGGAGTTTCTGTCTAACTTGATGAAGCCTGGATAATATGTCATCACATGCTTTACTGTCCTCTTGGATTTTGTTGTTACTATTTCTGTGATGCTTGTCCATATCGGCAGTGGCCTCTTTCTCCAGATGGTCAAATATGTTGTTGGCTCGCTTACGACAATCTTTGATGCATTCCAGGACCTCTTTCCTAGATTTGTCAAGAGTGGCTTTGTTCTGTTCCTTGGTCCTCTTCATATTTACCAGGTCAGTCGTGAGGCTATCAATATTCTGATTCACCTTCTTTAGTTCTGGACTTTGGTTGATTCCTTTAGCCACATCTGGTATGAACTGCATGTCCACACATGCCCTGAAAAAAATAATTGTTTCCACTTAAGTATATTGGGAGGCAGATCATGGTAATATAAAGACACCTCTATACATACCAAGACTATTATCCATATTTTCTGTATTGTTAACTAGTTTTACTAGTTTTATCTATTAAACAAAATGTTATGTTTGACATGGACACAGTCATATGTGTTTAAGCCTCCGAAGGGAGGGAGCATACAGCAATCTCACCGTTCGTCCATATGTCCGAAACAATCATGTCTCGGCCATAATTTTACAAATGTACTGAAGGGAATTTCATGAAACATCACACACATTGTAATCACAATGAGGTGTGTAGTGCAAAAAAATCAGGTCTGTACTTAAAAGGTCAAGGTCACATTTGGAGGTCAAAGGTAAACAAATAAGTTGAAATAGAGTCTCTGTCATGACTTTGAAAGAATTGAAGAGTGTGTTATAAAACTACACTTTTTTTTTTCACTTTTAAATGTTGTTCCTTAGTTGACCACCCATAACATGTCCATGATTTAAATTTAGTATTAAATGAAAGACTGTGACTTAATATATATAAAAAAAAACAACACTACTATCTTCTTTATTTTAATGTTGTTGAAATTCCGTATTTTTTCAATTCACGTCAAGTTGTTTCCCCTCTAAAGGGCCCGATCCCCTTCCCCCAAAATTAAAAAACAACACTTGAGAAGGTGTGTCACTTGCAAGACTCCGGTCATTACCTCAAAGGTCAAGGTCACACTTGGATGTTAAAGGTCAAATTAGTCAAAATATTGTCTCAGCCATAACTTTGAAAGTACTAAATGGAATATGATGACATTAACGATGAGATTGTTTGTCAAGGGCAGGTACATGTTAGTACATGTAAGGTTAATCTCACACTTAGTGGTCAAATTTCAAATTATTACTACACAAAAATCTTCACATATCGGACTTTATCAGCTTGAAAAGTGCATAACTGCATAATAAACTGGTATATTATCTTAGTCATATACAAACAAGTATAATAATGCTATGTTTTTACCCCAACCAAATAGCAGGGTTTGACATTAACAGTTGTCCCCTTGTCCTGTGCCATGTAGATTCTACTGGGGACAAGTTAATTGTTCCAGGTGACCTGTCCTACGGACAACTAAATTTTATAAAAAGAAATGAATTTTACATCTTTAAAACTTGTGACTGAAAAAATGTCAAAACTTTGGTGAGCACATTGTAACTGACAAATAAAACCCATCTTGTTTTCATTGCTGGAATGCAACTGACTGAATGCAATTTCACTTTCATGATTGATCTTGTTTTTTGTATCACTTTTACATGAAGTGCGGGGACAAGTAAATTTGACTGGGGACAAGTAAATTGCTAATTTCAAACCCTGAATAGTAGATTAAATCTGCCCGTCTGGGTTTACAAAATGGGGGTTATTTGGCTAATTATCTGTACAAAGTACAAAGTTGATCTGTGTGTTTATTTTACATTGTGTGGCTGGTCACTTTATGGATTTTCAGTTGTAGAGAAATGAGGTCCTTTGTAGCTTAATAAAAGCCCATTAAAATGTTTCAGAAAAGACACGATCATAAATTGTGGACATTTGTCTATTGGCCAAATAAACTCAAAAATACTCCTATAGAAGTCTGCTTAAATGGGGGGCGGTCACTAGACCTGCTCAAAATTTACTAGTCCAATATAATATTCAGCAGAAAAGTCTATTTTAATTCGAGATTAGGTTCTTTTCATGAGTTTTAAATGCATTTTAGAGGTATCTCCACATTTCTTATGTAGGCAAGGTTATCCAAGCACATGAACGCATCTCGATCAAGACTGCTAAAAGTACGGAAAAGACTCGTATTGATTACTGAGGCAATTGTTAATGTCCTTAGGCATTTATTGAAACTATGGCAATATCAGGTTTTTAAAAGGTTAGGTTTAGAAAGTGCTGTCACTACACAACTACACAACCTATAAATATATAATCTATTTCTTACTTGAACACATTTTTTACAATCAGACTACCCAGGCACAAACATTTCGTAGCCCGGCAGCATTTTTGGTAGCCTCAGGCTACCGGACAAATACTAATTTCGAGACCTGTTCAGATGTATAGGATTGATGATCGATTACATTGGTTACCATTGCATGCCTGCAAACATGTTTGACACCAGTTATCATTATCTATTAACATGATTTAATATATAAAGCTAGTTTTATGTTCTGTTAATTTTAAGTTAAAATAAATAACAGTTACTACAAGTAACAGTTTGTTCAGTTCTAGTCATCATCTGGTTTGATTTTGTGCCATTTAGACAAAAAAAAAATACTACTCAAAGTTTGCTCGTCTTTCATCCCAAATACTTAACTGTATTTTGTAATCAATACATTAAAAAAATACACATGAAAATCGTTTTATAATCATTTTTTGACAATGAATTTCACATGATCGTAAAACAAAATTAATTCTTGAGTTTTAGACTGTTGGTAAAACCAGCCACCATTTTTAAATATTGAATTGAAATCAGTTGGTGCTTAGGCCAGACAAAAAAATACCTGTGTTTCTGGTTACTCAGCTGAAAAAATTAGGGTAGGTAGGTCGTTATTTTTTTTTTTTTTTTTTTTTTTTTTTGCCCATGTGGTTTGGACGATATTAAAGGTATCTTTAACTTTGTCAAGTAGTTAATTTGTAGTGATTTTGTAAGGAGAGAAGGAAAATAACCTCATGATATCTAACTTGTTTGTTTTAAATAAAATATAAATTGAAAACAAATATTTTCTGCCATTATGAGTTCATTTGTTGACGGGCGGCAGACGGAGTGACAGGCAAAAAGTGATCACAATAGCTCCGACCCCGAGAGTTCCATCTTACATGTGGCTGTGAAAGATTGAATTTTATCATTTCCTGAGGCTGGGTGGTATTGAAAAAACAAATCTGCATGTCATGATTAATGTTTTTCATAAACTTCTGCTCTGTCCCATGGCTGCATTTTCCAATTATAATAGCCAAAACGGACGCGTAGTGCACCATGAATGCGGCCATGTTTTAGCGCATGTTTCGTACTCAGTCTTTTCGTACATTACCAATTCGTACCCATTTGTTTCGTACTTTCTTTTTTTTTTTATGATGAAAAACTGTAGGGTCGGCGCCAAAAAATAGGGACGGTCGGGTAACCAGAAACATAGGTATTTTTCTTTCTGGCCTTAGCAAACTTTGAGTGGTATATATATAAAATTTAAAACTCAATAAAAAATTTAGGGTAGGGGCAAAATAAAATGGTTAGGTAGGTAATGGGCAAACACATACTATTTTAATATAGGCCTAGCCGGATTATGGCCTTTGAATTATTTAGAAATATTAAACTTCCGAAGTTCGTTTTGTTAACACTCTAGCTATATTGAGCTTCTACATTTTTATCTGTCCTTTACGAATATGTTGATTTTAGTTAAAGCTCAGGTAAGTTTGAAAAACAATACCATTTGTTGTGTTAAAATTAAATTAATACATTATTATATTTTAAAAAGTAATTCTTTAACGTCATAGTCTTTACTTAAAGAATGTATTTAAACTTTTCAGTATCATTCAATTCCTGAAAGAAAGTTTTTCTTAATGAATGAAAATGTCATTTTCTTAATGTCACTAAAAAGTGAAATTCATTTTCCACCTCTAAATTGCATAACAAACATATTCTACCATCATGAGAAATTGTTGTAATGCCTTAGGGACACTTAGGGATCACTTTGTCGTCCGTCATCTGTTGTCTGTCATTGTCCGTCCATCACACTTTAACCTGCAACCTTACCTTGGCCATAACTTGAAAAGTATGTGACCTGTGTTCATGAAACTTCTCACACATCTTCAGCGTAACCTTAGAAATGTTGTTACGCATGTCCAATAACTCTTTTGAGTTACTAGCCCGTTTGGCATGTGACTTGCTAAAATTTACTAGCCCGAACATGTTTATACTAAACAACAAGCATAATTTGAGTGTTATATTAGACAAATATGTCACAGAAAGTAACATTCTCTATAGAATAATATCAAAAATAATTAAATAAAGAATTTGATTGTTTTGAGACTTTATTCTTAAAATTTAGCAATGAAGAGTTAGACTTTCTGCCATGTTTTGCGTCTTAATTCTCCAGATTTAGAAATGAAAACTTAGATTTCCTGTCATTTTATTATAATTGCCATCATCATCATAATCTGAGTAGTAAACCTCATCCGTCAGTCTTTTTCTGCCCTGTTACGCTCCTTCAAAAAACGAAGAATGCTCATCGTAGGTTACAAATTAGACCGGAATAGACCTTCAGTTCATTATCAGTCAGTTTACATTGTGGTATTGATTCAAACTAAATATTGCACTGTCGTCCCCAACCTCATTTGAAAATGGCAAATGGAACTGAAAACCAGTCTGTTCTGAAACTGTGAGTCGTTTCCGGCGATGTATAAACAAAATAAATTGACTTTTAAATTAGTTCACACGCGAAGTCATTAATTTTTGGGTCAGTTTTCGTTCTGATTCATTTTGACAATTCATTTTCGTCTAATTTTAACATGGGCATATCAGCTTGCAAAATGAATAGGCCCGACTTGATTTCTACTTACGCGGGCTTCGGGCTACCGGCTAATTTCGAAGACTGCTGACTTGCATTTTGGCAGAGTTATATTGCCTCCTTTCACAAAACTTTAACCTGCAACCTAACCAAGCTGGCCATAACTTAAAAAGTCTTTGTCTTTTGTTCATGAAACTTCACACACATATTCGTCTTACCACACAGAATATTGTTACCCATGACCAATAACTCTGACTTTCATTTCAGCGGAGTTATGCCCTTTTCATAAAACTTAACCTGCAACCTAACCAAGCTCATAACTGGCCATAACTTCAAAAGTATTTGACCTATGTTCCTGAAACTTCACACACATCTTCATCTTGACCGAAGGAATGTTGTTACACATGTCCAATAACTCTGACTTTCTTTTTGGCAGAGTTATGCCCCTTTTCATGAAACTTTAACCTGCAACCTATTAACCTAGCTCATAACTTGGCAAAATATTGATGTATGGTCATGAAACTTCAGTTTTTCCTTACTACCGTAAATATCCAATGCAGATTTTTACCCGTTTTCATAAACTTTAACACTTTAAAAAAGGTGTACTTGCTGAAATAAGCACATGGCAGGCGACACAAGTGTTCCGTGGAACACTCGTCTAGTCTTATATCTACCATCTTCAACAGTTAACTTATGAGTACAAGTTGTATTTTACAAAAGAGAAAACTTTTAAGTCTGGCAGGGTCATTTTTAGCTCTACTGATCAGAGATCAGCAGAGCTTATGCTGTGGTGCGGTGTCTGTCGTTCATCCGTCCGTCAATCTGTCCGTCCGTCTGTCCGTCCGTCAACTTTTTTTGTAGCGACTACTTCTCTGAAACTACGGAATGGATGTTCATGAAACTTTACAGAAATGTTGCTCATGAAGTCTAGTTGATCCTAGCAAAAATTCAGGTTTATGTGAAATCCAAGATGGCCGCCAAATCTAAAAATAGATTTTTAAAAAACAAGTTTGTAGCGACTACTTATTGAAAACTCTAAGTGATATTGATATGGGACTTTTTCTAAAATGGTCAGCATGACATGATGTTGGTCCTTGTCGAAAATCATTTTGATTCGACGTTAAACATGGCTGCCATCGGCCATCTTTGTTTACATAGAGTTATTTAGTAAAAACTTGTAGCAACTACTCCTCTAAAACTACTCGACCGATTTCCATGAAACTTCACAGGAATGTTGCTCTTGATGTCTAAATGATCCTAGCAACATTTCAGGTTGGTCGGAAATTCAAGATGGCCGCCACAACTAAAAATAGATTTTCAAAAAACAAGTTTGTATCGAGTACTTCTTGAACACTATATGTGATATTGATATGGGACTTTTTCTAAAATGATCAGTATGGAATGATTTTTATCCTTGTCGAAAATTATTTTGATGCAACCTTAAACATGGCCGCCTGCGGCCATCTTTGTTTACATAGAGTTAAATAATGAAAACTTGTAGCGACTACTCCTCTGAAACTACTGGACGAATTTTCATGAAACTTCACACGAATGTTGCTCTTGATGTCTTATTGATCCTAGCAAAACTTCAGGTCGGCCGGAAATTCAAGAAGGCTGCCATGGCTAGAAATAGATTTTCAAAATACAAGTTTGTAGCAACTACTTCTTGAAAACTATAAGTGATATTGATATGGGACTTTTTCTAAAATGATCAGCATGACATGATGTTGGTCCTTGTCGAAAATCGTTTTGATTCGAATTTAAACATGGCCAGCAGCAGCCATCTTTGTTTACATAGAGTTATATAATGAAAACTTGTAGAGACTACTCCTCCGAAACTACTTGACGGATTTTCATGAAACTTCACAGGAATGCTGATCTAGTTATCAAAAACCTATCGGTAGAGCTTCAAGGTCATTGACCTCTTGTTAATTAATAATCTTCACATTCATATTTATCGTGTCATCGCAATACGTTCTTAGTTTATGACCAATTTCCCGGTTTGTCTATGGAAGATCTCCAGAAGGATTCAAAAAGGCTTTTTGTTTATGGGTAGAACCTCTTAAATTTTGGGTGAAAGGTCATGTACGGTATAAGGGTTGGTATATGAGCAGTAAAAGTAACGATCATAACTTGGGGTCATGTAATAGGGTTGGTGAAATCTGATAGATCATCTCAAGGATGGGGAGGATTTAGAATACACTGTATAATTTACAAAAGTTGATCAACTTAAAGCTTATTCCCTAAAGAAACTACAGTAACCTACCTGCTCATGTAAGCAAGTCAAGAAAACAAATATTTAAAAAAACAAAACAAGATAATATGTAAACATATAGATTACCTGTGATCAAGAGGCACACACACAGAGCAGCACAGAGCGTCATGATTTCCGCAGTGCAGTTCCAGGACTTTACCGCTGTGTCTGGGACATGGCTCCGTGGGTACAGACACACTCTTCTTCTGTTGACCCCACTTTTTCACTTCCGCACGTCCCAAAACGTCATGATTTTTCAGCGCAGGTAAAGCTTTATGGTGGTCCAGACATTTTACACAATAAAAATCGCCACAGTCAGCACAGTAATGCTTTGCTTCAACACTGGTGTTATCCCTACTTTCACAGGAGGTACATATATAGTCAAATGCTTCTTCAGACGCTCCTTGAACTGACCTAGACAAGTTTCTAGCTGTAGCCATTTAGTTTTGTCCAAATCTAACACACCAACAACATGCACAATATAGTTTTCATGAACTGAAGTAGCATTTAATAGTTAATAATACATCAGAAATATGTTGGCCTGATATTCTAACATAAATACAGACAGTCAGATAGGATATTAAGGATCCTCACAAATCACTAAAATTATTTCTTGAGGTGACAAACAAATACACAGTCAACAAAGTCAACACATACCCTGATGTTGGACTTTAATCTTGGAACAGGTCGAAAAATGAGATCATCATAAGTCAATAATTTATTGTGATATGTTAATCAGCTATCATTTTCGTAAATGTTAAAGTTTAAATACATTTATCTTACGCTGAATTTATTGAGGGATGTTCAGAGATTTCGAGTGCATTTGCTACATACCTTTATATAACAAATAATACTATTTTTCAGCTCTGCTGGCCAAACTTTAAGAAGCTTATATGTGTTAAAAATGACGTAAAACACCTTACAAACAAACAAACAAGCAAATATCATTGAAAGCTCGGATGAGTTTGAAAATCAGACAGATCAGAATAGTCTGCCTTGTGAACATTCTAGCATCTCGCACCTTCATTTTGTATTTGATCTTTCCAAAACTTTGCCAGATTGTAGCTCAGACAAGTTCAAAAACCAGCTATATCAGATTACCATATAGCCCTGTTAGCCCTGTGTTAACGCTCCCACCCTAATAAACTCTCCCTCCACCCACCCATAGAAACTTGGCACATTTGTTTATTATCATTGCAAAATGTTATATGACGGAAGCATAACTCTGTCTTGTGTTTTACGTGTTACATCTTTTTGACTTAGATTTTCCAGTTAAAATTTGAATGTACAGTCATATTCCAAAAAACGTTGTACTAAAAGCTTTTTTACTTGGCGTACATATTCATCATCATTAAACAACCATATGTGACAAGACCTTAACTCTGAATTATCTCCCTTTTTATGCTTTCAGTTAAAATGGTGAATGTAGTCTTATTTCAAATATCACTTATCAGAAAGCTTTGAAACTTTGCAAACTTGTTTGTCATCATTATACAGCCATATATGGAAAGCAACGTAACTCATGCATTTTACTAGAATTATCCCCCAACTGTATTTTTTTAGCTCTTCTGGCCGAAGGCCAGCAGAGCTTACGGGATGCCGAGTTGTCTGTCGTCCGTCCGTCCGTCGTTAACTTTTGTCTCGTTAAGACGATAGGGCCTTCATTTTTCATCCGATCTTAACCAAACTTTAACAGGTTGTTAATATCAATGAAAGCTCGGACAAGTTCGAAAACCAGCCATATCGGATCAGTAACTGCGGAGTTATGGCCCTTGATTTAGTTAAAAATGCTATATTTTGCCTCATTAAGACGATAGGGCCTTCATTTTTCATCATATAGTAATATAGTAATCGCACTGTCTGTCCGGATTCCGTCCGTCATTCCGCAGTTCATGTCCGGACTGTACCTTCAAAACCCCTGCATAGATTTTTGATTAACTTAGCACAAGTGATCACCATAACAAGATGATGCGTCAAAGGTCAAGGTCACACTTGAAGTTCATAGGTCAAAAACAGGTTCGCAATTTCGTGTCCGGACTGTAACGTCACAGCCCCTGCAGGGATTTTTAAATAACTTGGCACAAGTGATCACCATAACAAGACAATGTGTTGCGCGCAAAACCGAGGTCCGTACATCAAAGGTCAAGGTCACACTTGCAGTTCATAGGTAAAAAACAGGTACGCAATTCGTGTCCGGACCGTAACGTCACAACCCCTGCAGGGATTTTTAAATAACTTGCACAAGTGATCACCATAACAAGACGATGTGTCGCGCACAAAACCCAGGTCCATACCTCAAAGGTCAAGGTCACACTTGAAGTTAATAGGTCAAAAACAAATGCGCAATTTCGTGTCTGGACCGTAACGTCACAACCCCTGCAGGGATTTTTAAATAATTTGGCACAAGTGATCACCATGACAAGACGATGTGTCGTGCGCAAAACCCAGATCCGTACCTCAAAGGTCAAGGTCACACTTGCAGTTCATAGGTCAAAAACAGGTACGCAGTTTTGTGTCCGGACCATAACGTCACAACCCCTGCAGGGATTTTTAAATAACTTGGCACAAATGATCACCATAACAAGACGATGTGTAGCTCGCAAAACCCAGGTCTTCAAGGTCAAGGTCACACTTGGAGGTCAGAAGTCAAATTGTGTCTGGTCAATAACTCTGGCATTCATGCATTCTGGCATTCATGGATGGATTTTCAAATAACTTGGCACAAATGCTCACCACAACAAGATGATATGTCGCGCACAAAATCCAGGTCGGTGGCCCCACGGTCACACATAGAGGTCAAAGGTCAAATCTTGTCTGGTCAATAACTTTTGCATGCCTGGACGGATTTTCAAATAATTTGACACCAGTGCTCACCACAACCAAACGACGTGTCGTGCACAAAATCCAGGTCAATGACTCCAAGGTCATACTTAGAGGTCAATGGACACCTCGGGGACATTTATCACTTACAGTGGTATTTCTTGTTCATCCTATCTTTACCAAACTTTACCACATTGTTAATATCAATGAAAGCTCGGACAAGTTCGAAAACCAGTCAGATCGAACCAGTAACAGTGGAGTTGTGGTCCTTGAATTAGTTAAAAATGCTATATTGCTATATTTTGCCTTGTTAAGAAGATAGGGCCTTCATTTTACATCCTATCTTTACCAATCTTTACCATATTGTTAATATCAATGAAAGCTCGGACAAGTTTGAAAACCAGCTGTATCGGACAAGTAACAGTGGAGTTATGGCCCTTGATTTAGTTAAAAATGCTATATTCTGCCTCGTTAAGACAATAGGGCCTTCATTTTTCATCTGATCTTTACCAAACTTTAACAGATGTTAATTTTAATGAAAGCTCTGACAAGTTCGAAAACCAGCCAGATCGGACTAGTAACAGCGGAGTTATGGCCCTTGATTTAGTTAAAAATGCTATATTTTGCCTCGTTAAGACGATAGGGCCTTCATTGTTCATCCGATCTTTACCAAATTTTACCATATTGTTAATGTCAATAAAAGATCGAACAAGTTCGAAAACCAGCCAGATCGGACTAGTAACAGCGAAGTTATGGCCCTTGATGTAGTTAAAAATGCTATATTTTGCCTCGTTAAGGCGATAGGGCCTTCATTGTTCTTCCGATCTTTACCAAATTTTACCAGATTGTTGATGTCAATAAAAGCTTGGATAAGTTCAAAAACCAAATGCCATATTTTGCCTTGTTATGGTGATAGGGTCTTCATTTTTCATCTGATCTTTACCAAACTTTTCCAGACTCTTTGCCTTTTTTTTTTACTTTTATTATTTTTGTAATTCTTTAAAAAAAAAAAAAAATTTGTTTATTGATTTTTTTAATTTTTTTAAATTTTTATTTTTTATTTTTTATTATCTCTACTGGCCAGGTTCGAAAACCGAGTTTATGGCTCTTGATTTAGTTAAATATGTTATATTTTGCCTGTTTAAGACGATAGTCACTCGCTTCATTGATGTTATAAGAGCCATATTAGCCAGTAGAGCGTCCACAGGCCCTCTTGGGCCTCTTGTTTATAACGGTATTTTGATAGCGGTAAACAAATAACCACGATTGTTTCCGTTTTCAATGCATACGTCATTTTGGCATTGAAAGTTGTTGATTTGAAGTTCGCTTTTCTCATCAGAATCAAGCATACGAAGTCACAAACGTACATAAATCTGAAGATAAATTGCTTAAAATTTACTTGTTGCGAAGAAATAAATTCAAAATCGATTGAATATTGTGTTAAACACGCGTTTTACCTGCGACCCACATTTGCAGATTATACATAAAATGTCCGCCATTTGCATTCAATATTATCATGTTGTTTTTTCGCGGCATATTTCCCCAAGCCATAAGCTTGATTCTTACAAATATAATGTTTCTAAGGCTAAATATTATACACATGGCAATTTTGGTGTTTTTATCAAGCATCAATATTAGCATCTCTACTTACTTATCAAGGAACATTTTGACTTTAAACCGGCTTGCATATCATTAAATAAAAAATGCTGTGTTTTCAATTTTCTATGCTATTTTACCAAATGTTGAAATATATTATTGGTGCAGTGCAGTATTATCAAAAGTCAGTAATATACATAAACAATTTGGTTTATAGTATTCTTATAATTATTATCAATGATTGAAATAATGCGCATGTTAATTAGAAAAACTAATGGGACGCCGCGAGTTTTCAAAAAAAAAAAAATGCCATGTGTCCCTTTAAAACTAAGATAGATGATGGATGTTCTACGATTCGGAAGATTACAATGGATGAAAATAGACTAATTTTGGAAGAGGTTTCCCCGGAATACATATCAATCGCATGACTGGATATCCTGCGTCTTTTAATCATGGGAGATGTTGCGATTGGTAAACGCATAACGAACGAATGCAAATGTGGAATGGAAATGGAGCACAAACAGAATGCAAACGAACACAAAAGGAATGCATTTTTGGGGTACTTGAATGCAACTGGGTCTGGCAATATTTGATCAAAATATTTGAATGTACAGTCATATTCCAAAAACATAAAAAAAGGCAAAAAGCACAAAAAACTTTGAAATTTTACATACATGTTTATCATCTGTGTTACAAAATTTCTGCCTTTTCATCTTAGATTTTGTGGTAATTTGAAATCAGCAGATCTTTGATTTTTTATTGCTGTGTCACCTCATCCTGCACATGTATCACCATGCTTCAGGACAACATGGCAAATTCAGCTTCCTTAGTCATGGCCTTAGTTGTATTTATTGCATACGCATTAACAAACTCTGTTTACTTCCAATGTAAATGGATTCGTCAGTATTCGCCCATATCCGACGTGTTGTAAAGTCATACTGGGTGTGCATTGTACTTGGAACTACGCTTTTGCATACCCGTTCCAGATTGATGCAATTAATGCACAGCTTAATACGTCCCAGAAAGTATGCCATTTGATAAGAACAAATCTTAGTATTTTGTTCATTGTGGAAAATTCCCACGATGTTACGAAAATATTTTTGCTGGGAATAAATGTTTTATTTGAAGAAAAAAAGCTAAAACCTATGTTGTTGTTTTTAGCTCTACTGGCCGAAGGCCAGCAGAGCTTATGGGATGCCGAGTTGTCCGTCGTCCGTCCGTCTGTCCGTCCGTCCGTCGTTAACTTTTGTCTCGTTAAGACGATAGGGCCTTCATTTTTCATCCGATCTTTACCAAACTTTAACAGGTTGTTAATATCAATGAAAGCTCGGATGAGTTCGAAAACCAGCCAAATCGGACAAGTAACAGCAGAGTTATGGCCCTTGAGTTAGTTAAAAATGCTATATTGCTATATTTTGCCTCGTTAAGACGATAGGGCCTTCATTTTTCATCCTATCTTTACCAAACTTTACCACATTGTTAATATCAATGAAAGCTCAGACAAGTTCGAAAACCAGCCAGATCGGACCAGTAACAGCAGAGTTATGGTCCTTGATTTAGTTAAAAATGCTGTATTTTGCCTCGTTAAGACAATAGGGGCTTCATTGTTCATCCGATCTTTACCTATCTTTATCAGATTGTTAGTATAAATTAAAGCTCGGACAAGTTCGAAAACCAGCCATATCGGATTAGTAAAAGCGGAGTTGTGGCCTCTATTTAGTTAAAAGTGCTATATTTTGCCTCTTTAAGACGATAGGGGCTTTATTGTTCATCCGATCTTTACCAAACTTTATCATATTGTTAATGCCGTTGAAAGCTCAAACATGTTCGAAAATCAGCCATATTGGACCAGTAACAGCGGAGTTATGGCCCTTGATTTAGTTAAAAATGCTATATTTTGCCTTGTTAAGATGATAGGGGCTTCATTGTTCATCCGATCTTTAGCAAACTTTATCAGATTGTTAATATTAATGAAAGCTCGATCAAGTTCGAAAAACATTCATATATGACCAGTAACAGCGGAGTTATGGCCCTTGATTTAGTTCAAAATGATATATTTTGCCTCGTTAAGACGATAGGGCCTTCATGTTTCATCCGATCTTTACCAAACTTTATCAGATTGTTAATGTCTATGAAAGCTTGGTCAAGTTTGAAAACCAGCCAGATCGAACCATAAACAGCAGAGTTACGGCCCTTGATTTTGTTAAAAATGCTATAATTTGCCTCGTCATACGATAGGGTCTTCATTTTGCATCTGATCTTTGCCAAACTTTAGCAGATTTTATGACTTTCTGTTTTACGTTATTATTTTTATTTATTTTTAAATTTTATTTTTTTATTTTTTATTTATTTATTTTTATTTATTTTTTCACTTTTTTTTTTTTTTATTTATTTTTTAATTATTTTTCTATTATTTTTTTTTTTTTTATTCATGTTTTTGGTTTTAATATTTATTGATTGATTTATTTTTTTTCTTTAATTTTTTTTAATTTTTTTTTTTAATTGATTGAATTATTTTTTTTATTATTTTTTTTTTTTTATAATTGATTCATTTTTTTTAAAAAAAATAATTTTGATTATTATTATTCTCTAATTTTTATTTTTTTTATTTTTTTTTAGCTCTATGTTGGACCAGTCGGACCAGTAACAGAGGAGTTATGGCTCTTGATTTAGTTAAACATGCTATATTTTGCCTCGTTTATACGGTAGGGCCTTCATTTTTTATCTGATCTTTACCAAACTTTACTAGATTCTTTAGTTTTGGCCCATGATAAAGTTAAAAAGCTGTTTATTGCCCGAAACTTTCAAAAAAACTTAAATGGCAGTCAGTCGCTTCATTGATGTTATAAGAGCCGTGTTAGCCAGTAGAGCGTCTACAGGCCCTCTTGGGCCTCTTGTTTTGTTCTAATTATTCATTTTTTTGTGTCGCCTGCGTAGAATGGCAGACACTTAGGGATCACTTTGTCCGTCGTCCATTGTCCGTCACACTTTAACCTGCAAGCTAACCTTGGCCATAACTTGAAAAGTATTTGACATACCGTATTTTACCTTGTATAGTACGCACTTTTTTGACCACTTTTACGGTTCTCGAAAGGGGGGTGCGTACAATATAAGGAAACAATAAAAATAACTTTTTTTTCTCTTGCAGAAAATCGAAATCTCGGAAGAAAAACCTTGACGACGAACAGACGTCGAGACAGAAAATTGTGAATACCGATAATACACATTTTTTTCGTAAATTACTCGCTTCATATAACTAATATATTGACTTAATTCGAATTAAAAATGAATAAAGTGTATCAAGATGCTTGTTTTTGTGTAAATGTTTGTAAATGTGTGCATGTTTGTTGTAAAACTTCAATAAATTGCGTGAAAAATCGTCCTTCCATTTTGTTGTTTATATCGCGTGACGTAATATCACGTGACTTCCAGCTGTTTAGACATTAGACTGGTACATGGAATATTGTTACAGTTCTATTCTATTCTTATATTTATAGGATTTTATTTAATATTTTATAAAAAATTAATGAAGTTTTTGCTTTATTTTGAAATACATATATTTTAGACGGCGTAGAAAGGCAGAATCACCCTACTTTGAAATGGCAATTATTCAATAATGCATGTGAAAACATGCTTACCGGTACACATTTGATGATTGATAATTGGGTCAAACAATATCGCACCTCGGCTGCAGTTTTGACACATTATAAACATGGGTAGAATGTGTTATTCTATTTTTATAATCCTTTGAAGTTGCCGCGAGTATCGACTATTTCTGAGGATGCACTTTGACACGCCGTGTGACCTTTACCAGATTTAGCCATGTGGTACAGGTAACTGATCACGCGTTACCCATCTGATTCACTTATGATAAACTCTGGTTCCCGTGAATACACAATGTTAGTATAATCGGCGTAATGGATTACGGTAACCAGGGCTTTTTATGTCATATAAAGCCCTGCGGTAACCAACGACTTTGTTGCGTTTTAGTAGATGTAATTATCGGATTACGGACAATTATCTGCGGCATTATAATTGGCTTTTTGATGAGATGATACAAGATAGGTACTCCCCTGAAGATTGGCAATTAATGATTGAAGTAATTATATTTTCTTTTGTACGCTAATTATCTCGATCGTGATTTTTTATTTATTTTTTTTTATTTTTTTTATTTTCGTTGAATGGTTCATCTGGAAAACTACTGTCAACACAAATAAATAAACACACCCACACCCCTCCCACTAGTTTATTTTACCACTATTACTACAATACATCACTGTCTGAATATGCGTTAATTACAAATGAAAATGAAAAGCTTCTTCTGTTCATGTTTCTTAACAAATGACTTCACCTTTATCTGAAATAGAAAGCATAATATTTTGATGCGTACTATACACGGAAACAACTTTTTTACCCCAGTTTTGACCTCCGAGAGGGGGGTGCGTACTATACACGGGTGCGTACTATACAAGGTAAAATACGGTATGTTCGTGAAACTTCACACACAACTTCATTTTAACCCAAGGAATGCTGCTACACATGTCCAATAACTTATTTGTTTTTGTTTGCAGATGTGCCAAACCTACATATAAACACAGTGTGTTCATCGCCTTGGCTACCATAAGTTTTATGCTTCCATGGCAGGTAATGATTGTCACGTTTTATATAGTTACATATGTCCTTTCGTCGAGGATACTCCTTGTGTCTCCTATTTGCTACATTGTGTTTATCATGCAGTTATGCACTTTCCTACCTAATAAAGGGATGACCCAATAAATTTTGCTTTATTAGGCACTGTCCAATAAAGCAAATCAATGCGGACTCCCTTGACGTTTATTGTACGTAACGTTATCTGACGTCATTTACGTAACGTTATCTGACGTCATAAAACAAACAAAAAACAACATGGCAGTGTCCTCGATAACGTAACTTTCTGCGAAATAGATAATAATAGTAATTCTTACAGAAAATGTGGATAATCGACATGATAAATAGAATATTATGTCAGTGCCTTTTACTATCAAGTTTAGTCCCGGCACGAAAACGAAGAATGGCTGGGCAGAGCCTCTCCATTCTTCGTTTTCTAAGCCTCGCCTAATAAACTTGATAGTAAAAGGTACTGACATAATATTCTCTATATAATACTCTTTGAGGGGTCATTTGAACACATTGTAATAAATGTGAATTTCAGAACTTTTATCAGCACATTATTTAGGCTATTTAGATACCCTCCACGTAAGGAGAGGGTACAGATAAATCCAAGATCCTCCTCCTCTCACTAGATACTTCTCTGCTGGTCTGAAATGGCTGAAAGATTGACATTCTAGCGCCTTGTTAATGTTCATTGCTTAAGGGCAAAGCAGTGGGAGTAAGTGATTTGCTCAACATCACAAATTGTTCCTCTGCAGCATCTACAACCTGCAATCTGACGGTTAGAACGCTTAGATAATGTCCTTTCCGTTAAACAAACCCGTGGAAAGGTCTTTCTGGGTGTCACAAGTTTTGTTCCACTGCAACATCTACAACCTGCGATCTGACGGTTATGAAGTAAACACGCTACCACATGAGTAATTATGAAATGGAACACTTCATAAAATGGAACACTTTGTTTTATAAATATTTTCTGATGCATTAATTGTATTCAAAAATAGCAGAATATATTTTTCAGTTTGCCCAGTTTGCTTTGTTAACACAAACCATTGCTGTCTTTGCGACATATGTGTTATGCTACATTGGATCTCAAAAAATGAAGATATTTCTTCTTGGCCAGGGGGTAAGTTTGTACTAAGATTACACCATTTGTGTAAGCAATGCCTTTTATGATATTAGACATTATACTCAACAAAATTCCTAACTAATTTTCTTATTTTAAATACATTTTAGAATAGTTGTGTGGTAAGTATTTTGTTTTTACCCTTAGTGTGTAAAACATTTATTTTTTGTTTAAATTGTTACAGCTTTTGAGAGTTACCCACCTTTTATATGAAAACATGAAATGTGCTGATAAAACATAACATGAATCAAACTTCGCTTAAAGTTATAAACTTCTTAAAATTGGTATGAAATAATATAAAAAAACACATAAAAATTTGACCCAATTATTGCAGATTCTCTGTCTATAAGTAAATGAAACATGGATAATCCTAAATTACCTCCCTTTTAATTGAATATCGTTTGAAATTCAAATAACTGTAATTCAGTGTTAACATTAAATATTTCGAAAATTTCTTTTGCAAACGCATTTGTAGTGGTAATGCTAGTAAAACATGATGTCAAATAATTTTAGGCTGGCATATTTTAGAATAAGTACTATCGAAAACTGCACTAATGGGAAGTACTTAACAAAATCCTATGGACCCAGTTGTATAAGTGTTATAACTTATTTCTAAGAAAACACATCGACTTGAAACCTTTAAAAATATGTTCATGCAATCAAAGCAGACACTTTATGCTCATTATTTTGCAGTTTAACTGTATCTGTTATCAAGCACGAAATACACAAAACAATGAGAATATTATTGACATATTATTAAGTGGGTACTTAAGAATTTTGACTAGTATACATGAAAATCTTGAATATGTGTGATTACTTCATTTTTCAAGAAATCTGTTTTGAATTCTGGTCTATGACCAAAAGGCAGAATGCAGGTGTTCTGTAATTTGTATGTTCAATGGCAGTTGCTAAACATTGTGTATATATACGTATGACACATGTAACAAACTCTCGTCGGCATAAATATGGAAGACATAATTTTCTGTACAGTTACGATTGTTAACAGTTACTTGGAGGTTTATTGTGGCCTAATTCTCATTTCAGGCAGGATTTGTTCTCAGCTACATTCTGCTGTTTGGTAATGAAATGTTGCTGACTTCCTTCTTCTTCTCTGGGCTGTTAACCATATCTGTAAGTACTGTGGATGGGGAGTGGGACAGTTTTAACATACTAGACTAATAAAGGAAAATCTTTAAAATATCTTCTTCTCTAAAACTACATGAGCTAGAGATCTAATAGTTTGCCTGTACTATAAGCTTATTGTCCTCTATCAGATTTATTCAAAGCGAGACCATGGGGTAAAATTTGGCCCCACCCCATGAGTCACATGTTTAACACTGACTTACCTAGGGAAAAACCTAAAAATATCTTCTTCTTTGAAACCAGTTATACACTTACTGAGCATCGAACAGACATCTACAACCATCATCACTTCAGGGTCCATCCCAATCCATCGGGACTCAGCCCCTGGGTCATAACTTGGAAACCATTGAGATCCCCACCCTATAACCATATATATACTTACTGAGCATGAACGTACAGATACAGCCATCCAACCAGCATCAACCCTGGAGTCTATCCCCACCCCTTCCCAGCTAGGGAAGTGTCTTGCCTAAGGACAGGTCGAAGTAACAAGGTGGTGCGAGTGAGGTTTAAACCCGTGGTCTCCGGATTCAGGGTGAAACATGCTACAATCATCAGGGTTGCCAGCGACTACCCACTAGGACACCACAGCACAATCATCAGGGTTGCCAGCGACTACCCACTAGGACACCACAGCACAATCATCAGGGTTGCCAGCGACTACCCACTAGGACACAACAGCACAATCATCAGGGTTGCCAGCGACTACCCACTAGGACACCACAGCACAATCATCAGGGTTGCCAGCGACTACCCAGTAGGACACCACAGCACAATCATCAGGGTTGCCAGTGACTACCCACTAGGACACCACAGCACAATCATCAGGGTTGCCAGCAACTACCCACTAGGACACCAAACCACAATCATCAGGGTGGAACATGCTACCCACTAGGACACCACGACCTTGAAAAGTCGGGGAGATTTTTCTTTCAAGTTCAGGGAATTGTCGGGGAATTTTGAAATATGGTCAGGGAAATTTGAATTTTCTGAATAATCGGTGAAAAGTCGAGGGAAAGTTGTTGTTTTTTGTCGAGAAATTGTGTATTTTGTTGTTGGGAAATCATGTATGTGTGGCTATGGCAGTCTTCAACTTACTGCATTGCAGTATAAAACATGGGACTTTAAAAAAAATAATATGGGTGGAATGGTCGGCTGTAGGGTAGTGAGGAGGTCGATAAAATTGCGTCATTTTGGTCATTGAAAAATTACATTTGGTCAGGGAAAAGTCAGGGAATTTTATTTGACCCAGGTGCTGGCAACATTGAATCATTTGCAGATTCTATAGTTCCATCTCTGTTGTCTATTCCACATGCATACATATTTACAGACGAACGTCAAAGCAATGAAATATTGTTCTTAAAAATAAATACTGGAATGTAATATATCTCTTTCAAATAAATGTCAGTTTAACTTAATTGCTCAAAGGGAGAGAGATCACTTTCATCCATAGTAATGACATTCAGGAGAAGATAACTACGACTATATAATCACTAATGATGTTGTTACATTTCTATTTCAGGGTATAGTTCTCATGGAATCTGTGATAGAAAAGTTAAGAATTAGACCATTGATGTGGGTAAGTATTACTATTTTATCACATAACTTGCGGTGTGCGAGTGTAATAAAGCCATGATATATCTATCATATTACACTAGTGAAATAAATATGCAAATTAAATCAGAATCGTCGTTCGATCTTTTCTGTTCAACTCGGAGTACATTGGAATTGTTTCGTCCATTTCTGTAATCATTAAAATACCGGAAATCAACGAAATGGTTCCGTTGTTCGGCGTCGTACGGAGAAGACCGAGTCAACATATGACATACTCATACAAACACACAGTGTCATGGTTTGACAACGTAGACAGCTTCACCAAAACATTTTGCTTATGAGTTTGTTTTTTGAGTTATGTGATAAATAGAACCTCACATTCATGCCTATTTAACATTGAATTTATTAAACTTGTTGGATAAAACTGATATGATGCTCAGCCCAGCCTCGCATTATTTTATCCAAAAACTTGCAATCCTCCATAACTATTTAACTCATTTAACTCACGGTCGCCAAACTTTACAGGAATGTTGACCAGCAAGTGAAGATGTGCACCTGGGTTTTCATTTTTATTTTGGACCAAGAACCACAGAGTTACGGCCCTTGACTTAGTCTAAATAGGGACTTAAACACTTGTGTCGCGCCCTCCTCCGTTACTATTTAACTCACAGTCGTCAAATTTTACAGGAATGTTGACCAGCAAGTGAAGATGCGCACATGGGTTTTCATTTTTATTTTGGACCAAGAACCACAGAGTTATGGCCCTTGACTTAGTTAAAATAGGGGCTGAAACACTTGTGTCGCGCCCTCCTCCGTTACTATTAAACTCATGTTCGCCAAACTTTACAGGAATGTTGACCAGCAAGTGAAGATGTGCACCTGGGTTTTCATTTTTATTTTGGACCAAGAACCACAGAGTTATGGCCCTTGACTTAGTCAAAATAGTGGCTGAAACACTTGTGTCGCGCCCTCTTCCGTTACTATTTAACTCACGGTCGCAAAACTTTACAGGAATGTTGACCAGCAAGTGAAGATGTGCCCCTGGGTTTTCATTTTTATTTTGGACCAAGAACCACAGAGTTATTGCCCTTGACTTAGTCAAAATAGTGGCTGAAACACTTGTGTCGCGCCCTTCTCCGTTACTATTTAACTCAAGGTCGCCAAACTTTACAGGCATGTTGACCAGCAAGTGAAGATGTGTACCTGGGTTTTCATTTTTATTTTGGACCAAGAACCACAGAGTATGGCTCTTGACTTAGTCAAAATAGGGGCTGAAACACTTGTGTCGCGCCCTCCTCCGTTACTATTTAACGCATGGTCGCCAAACTTTACAGGAATGTTGACCAGCAAGTGAAGATGGGCACCTAGGTTTTCATTTTTATTTGGACTAAGAACCACAGAGTTATGGCCCTTGACTTAGTCAAAATAGGGGCTGAAACACTCGTGTCGCACCCTCCTCCGTTACTATTTAACTCACGGTCGCCAAACTTTACAGGAATGTTGACCAGCAAGTGAAGATGCGCACCTGGGTTTTCATTTTTATTTTGGACAAAGAACCACAGAGTTATGGCCCTTGACTTCGTCAAAATAAGGGCTGAACACTTGTGTCGCGCCCTCCTCCGTAACTATTTAACTGACGGTCGCCAAACTTTACAGGAATGTTGACCAGCAAGTGAAGATGCGCACCTGGGTTTTCATTTTTATTTTGGACAAACAACCACAGAGTTATGGCCCTTGACTTAGTCAAAATAGGGGCTGAAAAACTTGTGTCGCGTGATCCTCCATAACGGACGCCAAACTTTACAGGAATGTTGACCAGCAAGTGAAGATGTGCACCTGGGTTTTCATTTTTATTTTGGACCAAGAACCACAGAGTTTTGGCCCTTGACTTAGTCAAAATAGGGGCTGAAAAACTTATGCCGCGTGATTCTCCATAACTATTTAACCCATGGTTACTGAAACTTTACAAGAATATTGTGAAGATGCGCACCTAGGTTGAACATGTTCATTATCAAAATGTTATGGTATAGTGACCCAAGCAGGGGGGAATCAGTGTCATATGGACACATTTCTAGTTTGATGACTGAGTTCATTTCCGGTGTGACTGTATCTACATCGTTTGAAGAAGTATTGTTGCCTGTATAGGAAATCAGTATTCTGCATTTACTTGAACAAATATTGTCAATGACTGACATCTTTTTTTTCTCAGCAAAATCTGCTTTTGCATTGCAAAATGTTTGCCCTTAAGTAAAATATCAAATGTTATAGTTTGTTTATGGAAGAACTTAAAAGTTACTTGGTAGAATATTTGTACCCTAATCTTAGATATTAGATGTGTTTGACAAAGAGCATTCTCAACACATACTTTACAGAGTGATGGCCCTTGATTATGACAAAATTGGTGAACTGTAGTTATTAAAATGACTTAACTATTAAAGTAAACTTGTACCAAGCTTACTTTAAAGAATTACTGCAGTAAGTTCTAGAATGATTCAACAATGGGCAGCATGGAGATATGCACCAGTTTGTTTATTCAGTGATTTCAGCAAAGAGTGGCTTTCACCATATTTGGTAAACTGTTAATTATGTACTGTCTCTCTGTTGCCTGTCGTCTGTCTGTCGTCTCTGTCATCTGTATGACACAAACTTTGTCCCGACAAGTTCTTCAGAACTAGCTAGATTTCAACGAAATGTTGCAGAGATGATCAGTATCAGGCCTAGTTGTACATATCGTCGCCATGTTCCGGTTGAATGATTTTTAATGGAGTTCTGGCCCTTTAAAGTTTTAATACACAAACTTTGTCCGGACTTGTTCTCCTGAACCCCTGGCCTGATTTCAATGAAACATTGCAAGGATGAGCTGTACCAAGCCTTGATACGCAAATATTTGCAGTTTTCCAGTGAAATGGTTTTTGGTGGCGTTATGGCCCTTTAAAGGTTTAATACACTTTGTCCGGACTAGTTCTCCTTAACCCCGGCCAGAACGAAACTGTCAAGGTTGATCAGTACCAAGCCTAGTTCCGCATATTTTCTTCGTGTTCCAGATGAAAGTTTTTTGCAGATTTATGGCCCTTTGGATTTATGGCCCTTTCCCCAATGTACATTTTTCAAGCATTGTTATGTTAAAATGTCAGTTTTGAATTTGTTTGCTTATATGGAAATGAGTGTATGAATACAATATTTCGGCATCTCAGTTTTTATGTTTTTAAAGGCAGCATTCATTCATAAGACTAGTTCATTCTTAGAAGATACATGATCCCCACTTTTCTGTTGATTTTTTGGCAGCATATGTGTCATTTGCGATGAGAATGTAATTGTTCATTTTTAATTTGGGCCTAGACATGAATGACAACGTGGCATTTAAATTTTAATTCATACACAACTCAATGCAAAAATCAGTGGGCATGTTACACCTTATATACTGTATTGACTGTGACATAATGTCTCTGTTTGTTGTACTTTCAGCTGATTCAAGGCGCTCTCCTTATTGTGGGAACGGTGGGATTCAAATTTGTTATCTCGAAAATCTTCAGTACTTCTGATGATGTGAGTACCTTTAATGTGCTTGTGTAGTGTGTGTATTTAATAAAGAAGTGGCTGTTTTAACCCTTAACCCGCTACATATATATAATGGACTGTTCTTTCTTTGAATTAAGACCATTCCATTTATGTGTCAAAGGGGTGTTGTGGGGAAAATGACTGATCAGCAGCCAGACATTGTAAACCCTGATCAGCAGGCTGATCTGGGTTTACAATGGACAGTAACTTGCAGGCTGATCAGGGTTTACAATGGACGCAAAGGCTATTATAGTCTTGTTTAGCGGGTTAATGGTTAAGGCATTTTGATATGCTAAAAGAGTATAGATATTCATAATTTCATATCAGATTTGTGTTAAATTAAATCCTGTTAAATCTCACACTTATAAATGTATTGTTGTTTTTTTGGAAATTTTCCATGATGCGGACATTTCTCATGTAAAACTACTTTCTGATAAATTGTACATGAAGAACTTCATTTATTCCAAATAATATATTCAGGAGTTAGTTAAGTGACTACTAATTTTGTCATAGTTTTCAAGATGATGGCTTCCATATCCATTTCAAATGAACCTTCAAATGATCATATCTTCTTCGTTTATCATCCGATTTTAATAATTATTTCACCCTTGACCAAGTTTTCCAGAACTGTCAATTATAACGATTGTTTGGCTAGATGCCTTCAATCCCTCTAAATCAGCTTATTTTCATTTCAGGAGCCTTATGTAAATACTGGTCAAGATGTCCTTATGCAAATTGTCTCATGTATCATATCAACCTATTTTTGTTGTTGGCATAAACTAATGTCTTAGATCTTATTACACTGTAGATCTTATTACACACGTTTTTTGTTGTTGGAATGTCAATATATGTCATAGATCTTAGTACACAGACGTTTGGCCTGGGGGTGGCTTTTGAATTTATTTGTGTACAACACTTCCATCGTCAACTAAAAAAAAGGCATATTTTCTGCTTTGCCTGGCAGACATGCTTCTGAATTTCAGTAATCTAACTGAATCTGTTTTATTTCCAGGCGCATATTGGGGATATATTTAGGAGCAAGTTCAGTGACTACAAAAACTTTCACACCATGCTGTATACATGTGCTACTGAGTTTGACTTCATGGAAGCAGAGGTAACTAATATGACGTTGGATTGGTCAACCATGAAGGAGTTATACCCTAGGTCATGTATGTGTCTCTGTGTGTATGGAAGCAGAGGTAACTAATATGACGTTGGATTGGTCAACCATGAAGGAGTTATACCCTAGGTCATGTATGGTCTCTGTATGTATATAGCACTGCTTTGGTGTAGCAGTGCAAATGGAGTAATGATGTGGATAAGGGAGAGAGCAAGGATCATTTAGAAAGTTGTAGTGTTTGTAGAAGTCACAGTGGGTGGTTAAAAAAGGAATGACCTTGATGGGCTAGGGAGTGCTGAAGAAGCAAAGGTGGACCTTGAAAGATATGGGGGTCAGTAATCTGAGCAGTGAGAAGTGTGCTAGTATATAAATATTGCATTGTTGACCCTATTTTTCCAAAGGTTGACATTATCCACTGTTTGTTATTGCCGAGAAAAAAAAATCTGCAAAAAACGGTCCATTTCATTCTTATAAAAAAATATGTTTTTATTTATTTTGTAAGCAGTTTTGATTTAAATAACACGTTATGGTCAACAAAAATATTATTCATATCTTTAAAAAAAATGCACATTACATCAACATTTTAAAAACATAAAAAATACATATTCTAATTAAGTGTTCACTGATTTATTTACGCGTAACGTGTTGGTCATGGGGAAAAACAATCTATTTATAAACTTGCTGTGATGTTGGATTTTATCATTAGAAATAAAATGATTACGAGATGATGCGATTGGAAGGGTAACATTAAAAAAAATGCTGCCCTACCGTGACATCACTCCAGGGTGCGACATAACAACAGCGTACGACAGAGCGAAATATTAAATAGCACTGGGAATTTAACATGGGGGATTGGCATTAGGTATAATAGCATCTGTAGATGTGACATTGGGTTGTTGGAGACAGAATGATGGACTGTGATGGATGGGTTACATAGTGTTAGAGAAACAAAGAAGGACTTAGAACGGTATGGGGATCAGTCATAAAGGTAAGGTGCAGTGTGTAATTGGCCAGTAGTGTTTGTAGATGTGACGATGGGTTGTTGGAGATGGAATGATGGACTGTGATGGATAGGTTACATAGTGTTAGAGAAACAATGTGGAGCATGGATGGTTTGGGAGACAGTGATGAGGTAAGAAAAGCAGTGAGAAAAATGGGCTGGTAGCGTTTGCAGAGGTGTCGATGGGTGGTTGGAGAGGAAACAATGCCAATCTTTGCTTATTCATCAATCATATCAGAAGAAGCTTCATCATCTTCGTGTTGATAATCTCCTTATAGTCATTACCTTAAAGTCATTACCTTACAGTCATTACCTTATAGCCATTACCTTATAGTCATTACCTTACAGTCATTGCGTTACAGTCATTACCTTATAGTCATACCTTATAGTCATTACCTTACAGTCATTACCTTACAGCCATTACCTTACAGTCATTACCTTATAGTCGTTACCTTATAGCCATTACCTTATAGACATTACCTTATAGTCGTTACCTTACAGTCATTACCTTATAGACATTACCTTACAGTCATTACCTTATAGTCATTACCTTACAGTCATTACCTTACAGTCATTGCCTTATAGTCATTACTTTATAGCCATTACCTTAGAGTCATTATGTTACAGTCATTACCTTATAGTCATTACCTTATAGTCATTACAATACTGTCATAACCTTACAGTCATAACCTTATAGTCGTTACCTTGTAGTCGTTACCTTACAGTCATTACCTTACAGTCATTACCTTATAGCCATTATCTTACAGTCATAACCTTACAGACATTACCTAACAGGCATTACCTTACAGCCATTACCTTATATTACCTTACAGTCATTACCTTACAGTCATTACCTTACAGGCATTACCTTACAGTCATTACCTTATAGTCATTACCTTATAGTCATTACCTTACAGTCATAACCTTACAGTCATTACCTTATAGTCATTACCTTATAATCATTACCTTACATTCATAACCTTACAGTCATTAACCTTATATACATTACCTTATATTCATTACCTTACAGTCATTACCTTATAGTTATAGTCATTACCTTACAGTCATTACCTTACAGACATTACCTTACAGGCATTACCTTATCGTCATTACCTTATATTCATTACCTTACAGTCATTACCTTATAGTTAGTCATTATCTTACAGTCATTACCTTATAGTCATTACATTACAGTCATTACCTTACAGCAATTACCTAACAGTCATTACCTAATAGTCATTACCTTATAGTTAGTCATTATCTTACAGTCATTACCTTATAGTCATTACATTACAGTCATTACCTTATAGTCATTACATTACAGTCATTACCTTACAGTCATTACCTTATAGTCATTACATTACAGTCATTACCTTACAGTCATTACCTTATAGTTAGTCATTATCTTACAGTCATTACCTTATAGTCATTACATTACAGTCATTACCTTACAGCAATTACCTAACAGTCATTACCTTATAGTCATTACCTTATAGTTAGTCATTATCTTACAGTCATTACCTTATCGTCATTACATTACAGTCATTACCTTACAGCAATTACCTAACAGTCATTACCTTATAGTCATTACATTACAGTGATTACCTTATATCATTACCTTACAGTCGTTACCTTAAGTCGTTACCTTACAGATGTTACATTACAGTCGTTACCTTACAGTCATTACCTTATAGTCATTACATTACAGTCATTACCTTACAGTGATTACCTTACAGTGATTACCTTACATCATTACCTTACAGTCGTTACCTTAAGTCGTTACCTTACAGATGTTACATTACAGTCGTTACCTTACAGTCATTATCTTACAGTCGTTACATTACAGACGTTACCTTACAGTCGTTACCTTAAGTCGTTACTTAACAGACGTTACCTTACAGTCGTTACCTTACATTTGTTACATTACTCATCGGGGGCCACTTTCCGTCACTTATGTAAACATAAACTAATTTTTCAGACACATCTATGTATCCTGACTATTTTTACTCTATTTTCTATTTGGTTACCTCTTCCTGGAAATTTCATACCGAAGAATTTTGTTTTATATAAATTATCGAAGTGGCACGTGACCTTTTTATAAATAGACTAAAACTGAGAAATCATTTTGTTTACAAGCCCAGTTTCCGTCATGTAATTTATCGAGTGATAGATTCAACTAGGTCAAGATACAGTAAACTTTTATGAATTAGAAACTTGTTTGCAAGTCTATTCAACTATTTCATTGTAATAATGGTATGTTTGCATTGTTCCATCAGTCACATCGATCGTTATAACAATGCGCCTGGTAACGTCAATGTAAAATGTTCAACGTCGACAATTTACAGTAACTCAAACAGATACAGGTTGTACGAGTTGCTTCTCTTTGGTTAAACCTATATAATCACGGTATATTTAACTGCGTCCACTGAAGAGTGATAAAAATATGACGTCATTACAGTGTTATTTTTTTAATAGTTTATTATGCGGCAGTATGCGCGCGAATCCCCAACGCCATATAAGGAAGTAAACACATTTTTTGGAGAAATCCCTTTCGTTTTTGTACCTCTTATTTACTTATTGGTTGTTTTTCCTGTTTCCAATCTTCAGTTATAAACGTCTGACAATAAGTGACATCGCGTAAATAATTTGCAGTCTAAAAACGTTTTTTAAATGAGAATGACGGAAACTGGGCTTGGACGGAAACTGGCCTCTAACGAGTACAGTTGTTACCTTACAGACGTTACCTTACACTCATTACATTACAGTCGTTACCTTACAGACGTTACCTTACAGTCGTTACCTTACAGGTGTTACCTTACATTCGTTACCTTACAGCCATTTCCCTACAGCCATTACCTTACAGTCATTACCTTATAGACATTACCTTATAGACATTACCTTATGGTCATTACCTTATAGACATTACCTTATCATCATTACCTTATAGTTTCAGTCATTACCTTACAGGCATTACCTTGCAGTCATTACCTTATAGTAACAGTCATTACCTTACAGTCATTATCGTATAACCATTACCTTACAGCCATTACCTTACAGGCATTACCTTACAGTCATAACCTAACAGTCATTACCTTACAGTCATTAATTACCTTACATCCATTACCTTACAGCCATTACCTTACAGTCACTACCTTACAGTCATTGCCTTACAGTCATTACCTTACAGTCATTACCTTACAGTCATTATTACCTTACAGTCATTACCTAACAGTCATTACCTTTTACCTTATAGTCATTAACTTACAGTCATTGCCTTACAGGCATTACCTTACAGTCATTACCTTACAGCCGTTACATTAAAGCCGTAACCTTACAGTCGTTACCTTACAGTCGTTAGCTTACAGTCGTTACCTTACAGTCCTAACCTTATAGTCGTTACCTTATAGCCATTCGTTGCCTTACAGTCATTCCCTTACAGCCATTACCTTACAGCCATTACCTTATAGTCATTACCTTACAGTCATTACCTTATAGCCATTACCTTATAGCCATTACCTTTTAGTCATTACCTTATAGTCATTACCTTACAGTCATTACCTTACAGTCATTATCTTACAGTCGTTACCTTACAGCCGTTACATTACAGCCGTTACCTTACAGTCGTTATCTTACAGTCGTTAGCTTACAGTCGTTACCTTACAGTCCTAACCTTATAGTCGTTACCTTATAGTCGTTCGTTGCCTTATAGTCATTACCTTACAGTCATTACCTTATAGCCATTACCTTATAGTCATTACCTTATAGCCATTACCTTATAGCCATTACCTTATAGCCATTACCTTATAGCCATTACCTTATAGCCATTACCTTACAGTCGTTACCTTACAGTCGTTACCTTACAGCCGTTACATTACAGCCGTTACCTTACAGTCGTTACCTTACAGTCAATAGCTTACAGTCGTTACCTTACAGTCCTAACCTTATAGTCGTTACCTTATAGTCGTTCGTTGCCTTATAGTCATTACCTTACAGTCATTACCTTATAGCCATTACCTTATAGCCATTACCTTATAGCCATTACCTTACAGCCATTACCTTACATCCATTACCTTACAGCCATTACCTTACAGCCATTACCTTATAGCCATTACCTTATAGCCATTACCATATAGCCATTACCTTATAGCCATTACCTTATAGCCATTACCTTATAGCCATTACCTTATAGCCATTACCTTACAGCCATTACCTTACAGTCATTACCTTACAGTCATTACCTTACAGCCGTTACATTACAGCCGTTACCTTACAGTCGTTACCGTACAGACGTTACCTTACAGTTGTTAGCTTACAGTCGTTACCTTACAGTCCTAACCTTATAGTCGTTACCTTATAGCCGTTCGTTGCCTTACAGTCATTACCTTACAGCCATTACCTTATAGCCATTACCTTATAGTCATTACCTTACAGTCATTACCTTATAGCCATTACCTTATAGCCATTACCTTATAGTCATTACCTTATAGTCATTACCTTACAGTCATTACCTTACAGTCATTACCTTACAGTCGTTACCTTACAGCCGTTACATTACAGCTGTTACCTTACAGTCGTTACCTTACAGTCGTTACCTTACAGTCGTTACCTTACAGTCCTAACCTTATAGTCGTTACCTTATAGTCGTTCGTTGCCGTATAGTCATTACCTTACAGTCATTACCGTATAGCCATTACCTTATAGCCATTACCTTATAGCCATTACCTTATAGCCATTACCTTACAGCCATTACCTTACAGTCATTACCTTACAGTCGTTACCTTACAGCCGTTACATTACAGCCGTTACCTTTCAGACGTTACCTTACAGTCGTTAGCTTACAGTCGTTACCTTACAGTCCTAACCTTATAGTCGTTACCTTATAGTCGTTCGTTGCCTTATAGTCATTACCTTATAGCCATTACCTTATAGCCATTACCTTACAGCCATTACCTTACATCCATTACCTTATAGCCATTACCTTATAGCCATTACCTTACATCCATTACCTTATAGCCATTACCTTATAGCCATTACCTTACAGCCATTACCTTACATCCATTACCTTATAGCCATTACCTTATAGCCATTACCTTACAGCCATTACCTTACATCCATTACCTTATAGCCATTACCTTATAGTCATTACCTTACAGTCATTACCTTACAGCCATTACCTTACAGCCATTACCTTACATCCATTACCTTATAGCCATTACCTTATAGTCATTACCTTATAGTCATTACCTTATAGCCATTACCTTACAGCCATTACCTTACAGCCATTACCTTATAGCCATTACCTTATAGCCATTACCATATAGCCATTACCTTATAGCCATTACCTTATAGCCATTACCTTACAGTCATTACCTTACAGTCATTACCTTACAGCCGTTACATTACAGCCGTTACCTTACAGACGTTACCTTACAGTCGTTAGCTTACAGTCGTTACCTTACAGTCCTAACCTTATAGTCGTTACCTTATAGCCGTTCGTTGCCTTACAGTCATTACCTTACAGCCATTACCTTATAGCCATTACCTTATAGTCATTACCTTACAGTCATTACCTTATAGCCATTACCTTATAGCCATTACCTTATAGTCATTACCTTATAGTCATTACCTTACAGTCATTACCTTACAGTCATTACCTTACAGTCGTTACCTTACAGCCGTTACATTACAACTGTTACCTTACAGTCGTTACCTTACAGTCGTTAGCTTACAGTCGTTACCTTACAGTCCTAACCTTATAGTCGTTACCTTATAGTCGTTCGTTGCCTTATAGTCATTACCTTACAGTCATTACCTTATAGCCATTACCTTATAGCCATTACCTTATAGTCATTACCTTATAGCCATTACCTTATAGCCATTACCTTACAGTCATTACCTTACAGTCGTTACCTTACAGCCGTTACCTTACAGTCGTTACCTTTCAGACGTTACCTTACAGTCGTTAGCTTACAGTCGTTACCTTACAGTCCTAACCTTATAGTCGTTACCTTATAGTCGTTCGTTGCCTTATAGTCATTACCTTACAGTCATTACCTTATAGCCATTACCTTATAGCCATTACCTTACAGCCATTACCTTACAGCCATTACCTTATAGCCATTACCTGATTGCCATTACCTTATAGCCATTACCTTACAGCCATTACCTTATAGCCATTATCTTACAGCCATTACCTTACAGCCATTACCTTATAGCCATTACCTGATTGCCATTACCTTATAGCCATTACCTTACAGCCATTACCTGATAGTCATTACCTTATAGCCATTACCTTATAACCGTTACCTTACAGTCGTTAGCTTACAGTCGTTACCTTACAGTCCTAACCTTATAGTCGTTACCTTATAGTCGTTCGTTGCCTTATAGTCATTACCTTACAGTCATTACCTTATAGCCATTACCTTATAGCCATTACCTTATAGTCATTACCTTATAGCCATTACCTTACAGCCATTACCATATAGCCATTACCTTATAGCCATTACCTTATAGCCATTACCTTACAGTCATTACCTTACAGTCATTACCTTACAGCCGTTACATTACAGCCGTTGCCTTACAGTCGTTACCTTTCAGACGTTACCTTACAGTCGTTAGCTTACAGTCGTTACCTTACAGTCCTAACCTTATAGTCGTTACCTTATAGTCGTTCGTTACCTTATAGTCATTACCTTACAGTCATTACCTTATAGCCATTACCTTATAGCCATTACCTTACAGCCATTACCTTACAGCCATTACCTTATAGCCATTACCTTATAGCCATTACCTTATAGCCATTACCTTATAGCCATTACCTTACAGCCATAACCTTACAGCCATTACCTTATAGCCATTACCTGATTGCCATTACCTTATAGCCATTACCTTACAGCCATTACCTGATAGTCATTACCTTACAGCCATTACCTTACAGCCATTACCTTATAGCCATTACCTTATAGCCATTACCTTACAGCCATTACCTTATAGCCATTACCTTATAGTCATTACCTTATAGCCATTACCTTACAGCCATTACCTTATAGCCATTACCTTATAGCCATTACCTTATAGTCATTACCTTATAGCCATTACCTTATAGTCATTACCTTACAGTCATTACCTTACAGCCATTACCTTATAGCCATTACCTTATAGTCATTACCTTATAGTCATTATCTTATATGTTTTTAAACACTTGACATAAAGAGAACCATATTATATTTCAGACTCCAGGGAAAGTATCCAAAACATTGTTACTTCCATCAGTTCTAGTTGTGTTAGTTACAGTCACATTTCTAGTAAGTTTTTATCTTTCACTTTGTACCATTATTTTATATCACAAACTTGTGTAACACTGTGTACAGTTTAAGGTACTGTAGTATATTAACAGAATGCAATAGCATATCAGGTTACATGTATCACTGGATAATTACAGACATGCTGGTATCAGACAGGGAGAGTGGCTAGGCTGTGATATTCATAAGATGGATTAACTCTACTGGGACTTAAATGTGTTCTGTTTCCCTCCAATATTTTTCAGCATTTATTGTGATTAAGGTTTATCTAAGCTAAAATTCATCTTTGTGCAAAACCGAAGATGACCGTCAAAACATAAAATAGAGTTAAAACATTAAGTGTTTGAGCTAACTAAAATGATACTGATTTTGGATCTTTTACCTGTGTGATTGGCATGTAGTTGGTCCTACATGAAATTCACAGAATGGGAAGAACATTTAAAAAAAAAAAGGTATTGATTGAAAATATATCAAGATGGCGCTGTGTCCAGTTAAAAGAAAAGTTTGTTGATTTTGAAAAAAAACTTGTTTCCTGCTCATTAATTGTGTTACAAGGTGGTCATTTTTAATTAGTGACTTTGCATACAGGTATTAAAAGAAGAATATTTGTCCTGGAAGAACGGAAAAGAGAACGAAGTCGTACAGGAAACAGAGGATGACAGGAAATACAGGAGTAAACCAAATGCTGAGGTTGGTGCAAGCGGAGTTAACGTTTTTATCCGTTTGGTGTTCTAACTACTTAATTTCAACGTAAATTATTTGTACCAATGATTTCAGTAAGCTCGATTTTAATTGTCAATTCTAATACACCCGCACTATATAGCCTAGTTTAAAGTATCTCGTTATATTGAACGATATATCACTGTAATTTTTGCAACGTTAGGAGAATAAGCATTGCGCATTGCGCATTCCGCATTGTAACGTATGCAACGTTAGGAGAGCAAGCAAAGCAATGCGAAAGATTTCAGATGTGTGCGTTATTTTCACATTTTAGGGGTATTAGAATATAAATAGAACATCGTTTTCGGTGAATTATCTATAATATATCACGGTTTGTCGTTCAATTGTAAACAATAATTTCACTCGCCCTTCGGGCTCGTGAAATTATTGTTTACAATTGAACTCCAAACCGTGATATATTAAACGATAATTCACAGTAAACGATGTTATATTTCTTAAATAATGCTAAATTAAATTAAGTTTAAAATTAGTATGTAAACTAGAAGGAATTTCAAATTCTTCGTCGATTAAGAACTAAATAAGTGTTTACAGAATGCTGATTTTGAACATGTCCCATTTAATTTTACTACAATTCAACTTGCTCATTTCCTGTTAACATATTGCCTGTGTTTCAGATTGTGTATCATTTCTTCCAACTGGCAGCTTTTACATTAATGGCAGTGATAATCATGAGATTAAAGCTATTCTGGACACCTCACCTGTGTCTGGTGGCTTCATTATTGGCTTCTAGACAGGTAAGCCATCTGTCTGTCTGTCTGTCTGTATGCCTGTCTGTCTGTTTGTCACAATAGTGATGCCAGGGATATTCTGGACACCTCACCTGTGTCTGGTGGCTTCACTTTTGGCTTCTAGACAGGTAAGCCATCTGTCTGTATGTATGCCTGTCAGTCTGTCTGTCACAATAGTGACACCAGGGATATTCTGGACACCTCACCTGTGTCTGGTGGCTTCACTGTGGCATTATGGGAGAGCTTGATGCAGCATTAATTCGGCCTTTACAGTTCTTCAGTTGGCTGAGGGTGAGAGAGGTACACTTTGCAATACTGACATCAGTGGTGCATTACGAGAGAGCTCATACTGTACTGTTATAAACACCCAATTCCACATAATATTCCAGATATTATTCAACATGCTTTGTACAAAAGGGGCTACAACTAATTACAGAAAGGACAACTCTGTCATGTAGTATACCTTTCAATCAAAGTATACTTTGTTACACGAAATTCATAAATGTTGAAGTTTCGCTTGAAAATGTCAAGCCATTTCAGTATTGCGTTTAATGTTAAGATTTATAGATATTAATGTTAAGAGATTGCACGTTAAAAACCTAAATTTGCTCACCTGCTTGAGCCAAATACACATTCTGTCGATAATGAAACTTTAAAGGGGTAACCATTGGTGTATTCGGTGCTGTTTAAACCTTCATTCTGGAAGGACAGGCCTACATAATGTTGCCCTGTACCATTCCATTAGCATTCAGTATATAGCGGAAATACCCATTATGCATTTCTTTTTCCTTTCAGTATATATACATTAGTTACAGTAATCACAGTTTTATATTAAGCATTAATTACCAAGATGATATAACATTGAATGTACCACATATTATCACAATATTTCTTATATCACAGATTTCAAAAGTATATCATACAGTCACTAGCATGAGGGAATATATTATAGAAATGTGTTAACTATACCCAATTATTACATACCTTACTATAAATAGTAACACATTTCAGTAGAAAAACAATGATTATCAGTCCTTTTTCGAAATCCATAATCGGCACACTGTGCCATTATGGATTATGGAAAATCGGCACAGTAGCAACAGACTGTCTGCATGCGATGACGTCGACGTCATCAAGCAACATGACTTCAACGACATCAAGCACCAAAAAACGTCATAGGGGAAAGCTATAGAGCGCAGGAGCGGACAAATCTCGACTGCAGTTTTACAGCCCAGTTCCATTGAAACGTCAAAATAAATCATTATAGATCTAGTGACAGACGTGGTTTTTAAAAACAGGCAAAACTGATTTTAAAGTAGTTTATTAATTTAACATAGTAATTTATTTATTTGCAAAACAATTGTTTTCACCTTAAGACTACTTATATGCTTAAATCGCACCATTTTGTTCTTGTTCTTCTTCTCCATTTCTAGTAAGGTATGTAATAAAAAGGCAAATATACGGCCGTGGTGTGCCTTTTGTCGATAATGGCACACCTAGTGCATAAGGTGTGCCACAAAAGGCACACCACGGCCGTATATTAACCTCTAAATAATACAAGTATCTTTTAATACCTAATGATGGCCCATAAAGCCACTTTGGCTTATTTCTAGTTCATAGCAGCATTAATTCTTCCTTACAGTTTTTCAGTTGGCTGCGAGTGAGGGAGAAACTATGAAATACTCACATCAGTGGTGCATATGTGAGAGTTCAAAGCCTCATTATTTCTTTCTTAACAGTTCTTCATTTGGCTGTAAGTGAAACATTTAAATACTGACATCAGTGGGGCATTATGTGAAAGTTCATAGCATCTTTATTTCTTTTTTTACAGTTCTTCAGTTGGCTGGGAGCGAGAGAGAAACACTATGCAATACTGACCGTCCTATTGGCGTGTATGAGTTACCAGGGTCTAGCCAATCTTCAACATCAGTGGGGCATTATGGGAGAGTTCAGTAATGTTCCGCAGGAGCAAATGGTGGAGTGGGTAATGGCAAATACACCTAAAAGTAGGTCATTACATTTGCTAGTTACTGGAAACATGTCATTTACTACAGTTAGACTAACAAGACCGGCAGCCAACCTACCTAGAGCAGCATTGTGTTAAACAGCATTGTTGTTTTAAAAGGAAGCAAAGTTTCTTTATTTACACTGTCCCTTTTTACTGTGATGACAATAGGGTAAGAATGAGATTTGGTGCACCTTAAAACCTGGTTTAAACCCTCAGCAGTCTTTTTTGCCACTGGCTGTTCTAAGGCTCTAGCCCATTTATGTTTGTGATTTCATATCTTGCCTTTATACATCTTTGTAATTATTGTTTGTTACTGTACGTGTTTTTGGATGACTGTGGTCCTTGAATGCTGCATTTCCTGTTCGACTTTATATCAACTTTCATTGTCTTTTGCAAGTTGGTCATTACATTTGTTATTTGATTGGTTTGAACATATTTCATTTCAATTGTTTTACAAAGGATAAGCACATGGGTTGAGTAATTAGTTCTGAAAGCATTAATTACTTTGTTAAACTTCTGTTTTCTAAGTATAAAAATCTTGCATTAATGATTATATTATGTAAAACTTGTATTTTGTTTGGTGATAAGCCACTTGTTGAAATTTATACCAATAAACTGAAATGAATTGAATTATTTCAGTGATACATTATACTATGATGTTATTAATTAAGTGCTTTCATATGCCCCGTGTGGTTGCCGGGGGCCCCGTTTGGTCACGGGGCAAAGAATACGGCCACTGCAGATCCCTTTGGAGGGGTAGGCAGAGGGGTAGAATCCCCCCAAATTCATGTTCATTTTATCATTTTTTGTTCATGTTCATTAAAGGTCTTCATCATGATCCCTGCATTGTTTCAGGTGCTATCTCGCTCGCATCAAAAGAGCAGTGGCAGAAAAACAATAACGTGGCTCCAGCGTAAATGGAGTTTCTACAATAGAATTTGCAGCAACTCTGCAGTTCAGGGTGAGAAGGTTCTAGGCCCATTTTCCATATTTTATCTCGATGTACATGGAAGATGAGCCTGGCATGTTCATGCCTTTTAGGCGCCATATAACCTTTTCATGTGTTGGTGCGCCTTAAAACCCCAATTCAATTCAATTCCAATATGTCAGTCCGAGGACCGATAACTCAGACAATATGAAAACACTTAATTAATGACAATTATATTAATTAACTTCCACTACAGTATAATTTGTTTTTAATCAAATATTTTGACTTAATTTTCGTTTGTTTATAGTAGCATTAATTTCATTTGTAGGTAAAAAAGCGAGCGCGAATGACATTACTTAACGTGAATGACGTCACTTAAATCTCGTATTGGCGAGTTTCTTCATATTGGCCTTGTTTTTTCATATTGGCCGACTTCCGGTTCATATTAACCGAGTTTGCGCCGTATTGTGTGTAGAGTTTCTAGTATAACACGGCTAATATAGTTAATTATTAATTAACTTAACTATATTAGCCTTGTTTTACTAGAAACTCTACTCACAATACCATGCAAACTCGGCCAATATGAACCGGAAGTCAGCCAATATGAAAAAACAAGGCCAATATGAAGAAACTCGCCAATACGAGATTTAAGTGACGTCATTCACGTTAAGTAAGGTCATTCGCGCTCGCTTTGTGACATATAAATGAAATTAACGCTACTATAAATAAACACAAAGTATGTCAAAATAATTTGATTAAAAACAAATTATACCGTAGTGGCTGTTAATTAATAAAATTGTCATTAATTAAGTGGTTTCATATTGTCCGAGTTATTGGTCCTCGGACTGGCATATGACAGTCCTTGGACCAATAACTTGGCCAATATGAAACCACTTAATTAATAACATCATATTAATAATATGTTTTATCAGATGCTGTATTTGCTGGCCCTATGCCAACTATGGCTACAATTAAGCTGGTTACTGGTCGACCCATTATCAATCATCCACATTATGAAGATGCCGGGCTCAGGTATTACATGTTTTCATTATTAACAATCTGTTCTAGTGTTCTATAAGATTACGTTACATGGGTCGTGATCTTTTGATACTTTTTTCACGGATTAAGGCCACCTATAAATTGTGAATCACATTATTGACCAAAAAAACTTTGGCAGAATTTAGGTTCGTAAGCCAACCCATTTATTTGTCTGTATTTAGGAGTGATACATTGGGTACACAAATGAATTTTGCAGTAATTAGGGGTCATATATTGGGTACACAAATAAATGTTGAAGTAATTAGGGGTCATACATTGGGATTTTTGGGAATACAATTACATTTTGCAGTATTTAGGGGTCATACTTTGGGTACACCTAATCGTTGGCAATATTTAGTGTTTATAACGAGTAGATCAATATTTGGCAGTATTTAGGGGTACACCCATGCATTTGGCAGTATTTATATATCTATTAGTTATACCCAACTGATAATGAAGTGTAGGGATTATACTGGTTTGAGCTTGTCCGTCTGTCTGTGCGTCTGTCCTTGCAAATCAGGTGTGCCTTGCTTCTCATTTTGAGTGGGTTGTTTTCAAATTTGAAATTATGACTAATATTAGGATGCTGATAAAGAAATAATTTTTATTTGATTATTTGTGTAAGAGTTGTGTCCCTTTTGACATCTCAGATTCATTTGGTATTGAGGTACATTGTGCGTCTAACTCCTCATTTATCTTAAGTGGATTGTTTTCAAATATGCCATGGTGAATTGGTATGATATGAGCTTCATCATACAGAAGACAAATTTTGAGACGATTTTTTTAAAAGAATAATGGCCCTTTTTCAGCTTAGTCAATCTCAGAGTCATTTGGTAGTGAGATGTGTACCTAATATAGGTAACTCCTCATTTATCTTAAAGTGGATTGTTTTTAAATTTGGACTGGTGATTTGACATTATAATTATATGAGGATGCCCATAAATAATAATTTTGGTTTCATTATTTTTAGATAAGCTATTGACTTTTTTCAACTTAAGTCTTAGTCATTCTCAGATTCCAGTGATGCTCTCGTGCATACCTTGTGTGGCCAACACCCCTAATGTATCACCTTCATGACATATTCCATAAGTACTTCAAGTAACTAAAATTCCCTGCAGGGGTATTCATAAGCCTTCAGTTAGTTCAATTTGGATAGGAAATATAAACAACAAAAGTTTGTTTTAAGTATACCGGTATCATCACATAAGCAGGGTTTGGATGCACACTGTGTACATGTACTTTATGTAACAGTTCATGTATAAACACTCAAACAGTGTTTCAAGAAAATACAAGGCATTCAAACATCTACAATTACAAAACTGTTACCCATCATGCAGCATTTTATGGCATTATGTTCTTATTAATTGATATGATATTATCAATTCTACATTGTCATTGTTTTGGTTCAAATATCCATATTTAATCTAAACATCATTTTACTGTACCTAAAATCTTTGGTATTATTATATCCCTGCTTTGAAGTGCTATATAGGAATCGAGTCCGTAACGTCCCATCATGTAACACTTTTTTGTCGCATCGCATAACACATGTTTATTACTTGCATTTTTCTAACAATTTTGAATGGGTTGTTCCCAAACTTCATATATTCATAACAACTGATAACCTTATGCCCCTTTACATCACCCATTGTTGATTGCCTAATTTATTACAGAGTTATGGCACATTTGTTTGACTTAGAATTTTGACTGTATTATTGTATAATGTCATGTAACACTCTTTTTCTCAAACATTTTCAAATTGATTGTTTACAAACTTCATATACACATAACAAATAATGACCTTATGTCCCTCTACATCACCCATGATTGTTGATTTCCTGATTTATTACAGAATTATGGCCCTTTGTTTCACTTAGAATTTTCCATTTTATTGTTTAATGGTCCTGAAACACATTTATTCTGAAACATTTTCGTATTTATTGTTCCCAGACTTTACATACAAATAACAACTGATGACTTTATGCCCCTTTACATCAAAGTGGCCGAGGGGTTGTAAGTGGGGAAGTGTTGATTCTTATGGATGACAGGAGGTGTACAGTACTGGTTCTACCCAGGAAAGTGGGTGGTTTGCCTCCACCACAAAAAAACTGACTGTCATATATAACCTTACATGTGTTGAAAATGACATAAAACACCATACAAGCGAACAAACCCCTTTTACATCAAACATTGTTAATGCCTAATTTATTATAGTATTATCGCCCTTTGTTTAACATATAATTTTCCACTCTATAATAAACTTCATGTGGCTTTCACTTCAAAACATTTCATGGGTTGTTATAACACGTGACATACAGTTCACACGTGATATGATGTGTCTCTGCAGTAATGGTTTTCAATTCTACATTATTATTTTTTACAGAATTATGGACCTATGTTTTACTTACTAAAAAAACAGCAAATATTTTAGACACTTATTATTATTAATTTTGCCCATGCTCATGCATCGGCTATGTCAAAAAGCCGAGGTATTCATCACCTTCAGTGATAGTTCTAGTTTGGAATTAACACGTTGAACACCACTGTGTTTATTTTAAAATTCAGAGAACGAACGAAAAAAGTATATACAATGTACAGCCGCAAACCCATTGCTGAAATAAAGAAAACCTTACGAGATCTACAAGTGGAGTATGCTGTTCTGGAAGACTCGTGGTGCACGAGACGGTCTAAGTAAGTGTCTTTGTGTACATGTATACTAGTTTAACATGAATTTATTCCCTTAAGATTACCAGGATACCTTGAATATTCTAGTAAGGTTTGCTTATTTCACTTGATGGGAAATGCAACAAACAAATAAGGGCATGAAATCATTTATGTAGGTGGTAATTTAATGATTGACAGATATATGTGTTCATGTATATTGGCAAAGTATTGAAAAATATTGTTCTTCTGCAATGTTTAAATGAGTGTACACCGATTTTAATAGATACATGGAAATACATTTATTACAACACTAGTTCTCCACTCATCCCCCACTGTCAAACATCATAGTCTGGCTTATTACAACACTAGTTCTCCACTCATCCCCCACTGTCAAACATCATAGTCTGGCTTATTACAACACTAGTTCTCCACTCATCCCCCCTGTCAAACATCATAGTCTGGCTTATTACAACACTAGTTCTCCACTCATCCCCCCCTGTCAAACATCATAGTCTGGCTTATTACAACACTAGTTCTCCACTCATCCCCACTGTCAAACATCATAGTCTGGCTTATTACAACACTAGTTCTCCACTCATCCCCCCTGTCAAACATCATAGTCTGGCTTATTACAACACTAGTTCTCCACTCATCCCCCCCTGTCAAACATCATAGTCTGGCTTATTACAACACTAGTTCTCCACTCATCCCCCCCTGTCAAACATCATAGTCTGGCTTATTACAACACTAGTTCTCCACTCATCCCCCCCTGTCAAACATCATAGTCTGGCTTATTACAACACTAGTTCTCCACTCATCCCCCCCTGTCAAACATCATAGTCTGGCTTATTACAACACTAGTTCTCCACTCATCCCCCCCTGTCAAACATCATAGTCTGGCTTATTACAACACTAGTTCTCCACTCATCCCCCCTGTCAAACATCATAGTCTGGCTTATTACAACACTAGTTCTCCACTCATCCCCCCCTGTCAAACATCATAGTCTGGCTTATTACAACACTAGTTCTCCACTCATCCCCCCCTGTCAAACATCATAGTCTGGCTTATTACAACACTAGTTCTCCACTCATCCCCCCCTGTCAAACATCATAGTCTGGCTTATTACAACACTAGTTCTCCACTCATCCCCCACTGTCAAACATCATAGTCTGGCTTATTACAACACTAGTTCTCCACTCATCCCCCCTGTCAAACATCATAGTCTGGCTTATTACAACACTAGTTCTCCACTCATCCCCCCCTGTCAAACATCATAGTCTGGCTTATTACAACACTAGTTCTCCACTCATCCCCCCCTGTCAAACATCATAGTCTGGCTTATTACAACACTAGTTCTCCACTCATCCCCCCCTGTCAAACATCATAGTCTGGCTTATTACAACTTCTTGTGATCATTAAAGAAACAAACCCGGCAAATAACGGAACAATTACACTTAAGAAAAATCCCTGGGACCTGTTTTATGGAAACAACTTTGATCCCAAGTTAATTTCTTAAATTCTTTACTTTGATTTACAATTCACAAATGAACGCGATTTCATTTCATTTTCTTCGGGGTTTGCCCTGGCTGGTTAAAGCCGTTTATATTGTGTTTATAGAGTTTGGATTTTCAAAATATGTAGTTAGTTATTATATATATATATATACACCTCGTCGTCAGTAGGTTTAGAAACGGTGTACATCTGTTTTTAAATTTGTCTGTTGTTGGCGGGATAGCTACTTTAAGTTTATCGTTTGAAACAGCAGGGACCATTTATATCTGTACTTCAACTATAGTAATAGTTATGCTCTATAAACTTAGTTTTACTGTCAAGTATTCAGAGTTTGGATACACAGAAACGCACGCGTATGGCAAGGCATACTCGTCTGGGGCCACTTTCCGTCACTTATGTAAACATAAACTAATTTTTCAGACAAATCTCTGTATCCTGACAATTTTTACTCTATTTTCTATTAGGTTACCTCTTCCTGGAAAATTGATACCAAAGAATTTTGTTTTATATAAATTATCGAAGTGACACGTGACCTGTTTATAAATAGACTAAAACTGAGAAATCATTTTGTTTACAAGCCCAGTTTCCATCATGTATTGTATCGAGTGATAGATTCAACTAGGTCAAGATACAGTAAACTTTTATGAATTAGAAACTTGTTTGCAAGTTTATTCAACAATTTCATAGTAAAAATGGTATGTTTGCATTGTTCCATCAGTCACCTCGATCGTTATAACAATGCGCCTGGAATCGTCAATGTAAAACAATTTTACACTGTAAAGATGGGTAACTCTACGTAAATCAAACAGATACAGGTTGTACGAGTTGCTTCTCTTTGGTTAAACTATATAATCAGGGTATATTTTAAGTGCGTCCACTGAAGAGTGATAAAAATATGACGTCATTACAATGTTATTTTTTAAATAGTTTATTATTCGGCAGTATGCGCGCGCATCCCCAACCCCATATAATGAAGTAAACAAATTTTTCGGAGAAATCCCTTTCGTTTTTGTACCGCTTATTTACTTTTTGGTTGTTTTCCTGTTTCCAATCTTCAGTTATAAATGTCTGACAATAAGTGACATCGCGTAAGTAATTTGCAGTGTAAAAACGTTTTTTAAATGAAAATGACGGAAACTGGGCTTGGACGAAAACTGGCCTCTGACGAGTAGAGCAAAATAATAATGACAGTCGTGATGGTGCAATCCATTTTATGCATAACATATATATATATGAATACTAGTATATATAATTGAATGGAATTTGGTTTTACTGTGCACCAACACGTGCCGGGTCGTATGGCGCCTAACAGGAATGAACATGCAAGGCTCATCCTCCATTTACATCAAGATAAAATGTGGAAAAGGGGCGTAGACCCTTTGAATCTGCAGAACTGCAGATTTGCTGCAAATTCTGTTGTAGACACTCCATATACGGATATATGAGGAAAACAAGAATATGTCACAGGCATATAACAACAGAAGCCGCAGAAAAAATTGGTACTGGCATAAATGCGAATTTAAAACAAATTGGTTCTGTTTCAGGCCAGGGTGTGGCATGGCGGAGATTTGGGACATCGAGGATGAAGTGAACCGTGGTGCGGGAGAACCGGCATGTACAAAACTGAGGACAGATCCAGGCCCACACTTCAAGAAAGTTTTTGAGAATAACGTCTATCAAATTCTAAAGCTTGTATAGCGTGTGAATTAACTCAGGTGTCCATAGTCCTTGATATAAATCACTTATGATTGGTCCTTTATGCAAATCATTTGTCTGTGAATGTTTCTGATAAGTTTGTAAGGTGATGGTTTATCTGGAATTAAAATTGCTCCACATTAAAAAAAGAAGTCATTTGTTAATGTTTGTTTATGTGCAGTGTTTTTTTTCTATTTTTTGGGAACATAACCCAATTTTAGCGCGAATTTTATAAAATTGGGAATTTTAGCACGATTTGTAATAAAATTCGGAAAAATATAAAGTAAAGCATTCCTTTCATAATTATATCTTTAATACTGTACACCAAGATAAACAGAAGCATTTATTTAAGCTTTTGAACCTCAATCATTGGATTGGCACACTTATAAAAAACAACACTTTTTACTTATAAAAAACAAAAAACTTTTTTTTTCTTTTTTTCTTTTTTTTAAATTGGGATTTTTTAACTCTTAATTGGGAAAAAAATATATGTTTTGGCATTGGGAATACGACCGAATTTCGGCTATAAAAACAGCCAAAAAAAAACCCTGATGTGAACCACTTGTCAATGGGATGTTTGAATGATTCTTTATTAGGAAGGACAGAATAATGTCTACCAAGTACTCAATGTGAGTTTGATCATTTATTTAAGAACATTTGTATGAATCTCCTAAATTAAGTATGGTGATGGTGTGAAAATGATTCATTTCTCTGTCTTATGTTATGTGTGAGCACCGAGTGTTGCTATATGAATCCATTACCAATCATTGGAAAAATCATTTTTAAAATGTGGTTAAGGTAAAATGAAAGTGGTCGATGAAACTGATTTACTACAGTAAATGAAATAATTGATTCAATTCAAATGTATTAGAAATTCTTGAACCTTATAAAAATGTGTGATTTAATATTTCAATGTTTGCCAATATTTATCTTTAAGATTAATGATTATGGATGAGTGTGAAAATAATCAGGACTGTACTTTGTCAGAAATATCACCAACTGGTCCCTATTTTGTTCCAGTGCTCAACAATACTCCATTCCCTCCCACCCCACTCCCACACACACATAATACACACGCACACACACATAATACACACACGCACACACATAATACACACACGCACACATAATACACACACGCACGCACACACACTCTTTAAAGGGATACACGTCAATCATAAAGTAATTATCAAGCGTTAAAATACACATTGATTTATTAATCAAGTATTATGTTTACTTGAAACCTGCTTACAAATGATTATAAACGGTAGTACAATTTGGCAGTTTTCAAGTTTTCCTCATAATTCAATATATTATTGGTGCAATATAATCAACATATATTCATATGCCACAATTTGCTTTGAAGCATTCATAAACTCATTAGTAATGTTATGTAGTAAAACTGAATAAGTAATGGAACACTGAGTTTTGAGTTCAGGACTACGTCTTCAGTGTCATGATATTTATTTTCAAATAACTGGTTAAACAGGGTTCAGGGGGATTCACAGTAGTAGGTTAAACAGGGTTCAGGGGGCTTCACAGTAGTAGGTTAAACAGGATTCAGAGGGCTTCACAGTAGTCGGTTAAACAGGGTTCAGATGGATTCACATTAGTAGGTTAAACGGGGTTCAGATGGCTTCACAGTAGTAGGTTAAATAGGGTTCAGGGGGCTTCACAGTAGTAGGTTAAACAGGGTTCATATGGCTTCACATTAGTAGGTTAAACAGGGTTCAGAGGGCTTCACAGTAGTAGGTTAAATGGGGTTCAGATGGCTTCACAGTAGTAGGTTAAACAGGGTTCAGGGGGCTTCACAGTAGTAGGTTAAACAGGGTTCATATGGCTTCACAGTAGTTGGTCAAACAGGGTTCAGAGGACTTCACAGTAGTAGGTTAATCAGGGTTCAGAGGGCTTCACAGTAGTATGTTAAACAGGGTTCAGATGGCTTCACAGTGGTAAGTTAAACAGGGTTCAGAGGGCTTCACAGTAGTAGGTTAAACAGGGTTCAGAGGACTTCACAGTAGGAGGTTAAACAGGGTTCAGAGGGCTTCACAGTAGTATGTTAAACAGGGTTCAGAGGGCTTCACAGTGGTAGGTTAAACAGGGTTCAGAGGGCTTCATAGTGGTAGGTTAAACAGGGTTCAGAGGGCTTCACAGTAGAAGGTTAAACAGGGTTCAGGGGGCTTCACAGTAGTAGGTTAAACAGGGTTCAGAGGTCTTCACAGTAGTAGGTTCAACAGGGTTCAGAGGGCTTCACAGTAGTAGGTTAAACAGGGTTCAGAGGTCTTCACAGTAGTAGGTTAAACAGGGTTCAGAGGGCTTCACAGTAGTAGGTTAAACAGGGTTCAGAGGTCTTCACAGTAGTAGGTTAAACAGGGTTCAGAGGGCTTCACAGTAGTAGGTTAAACAGGGTTCAGAAGGCTTCACAGTAGTAGGTTAGTATGTATATTCAATGTATTATAATGGGCCTACCTTTTGTTACTTACCTGCCATTAAAATAGTCTGAGGGACTTCAAACCTTATAATTACAAACACAGAGTAAAATATGACATGTATATAACATTGATTGTGTGACATTGAAATATCCTTTCTATCCCAAGCACCTAAGGGTGATACTAGTGCACACTTCAGGTGGGTTTCTGTTTCATATCTCCACTGAAATCATGTAAATTAAAGGATTTATTCATCTAATCATATGTAATGGCATTACCGGAATGCTGTAGACGTGCATTATGTCTATTATCATGTTACGCTACATACAGCATGCATCAGTATTACGATCGGGACATATTTATCCAAAGGATGAATAAAAAGACCGAAAATACATAAAAAAAAAGAAAAGGAAAACACAAACAAAAAAAAATACCTATCAAAGTCAAAATGAGAGACGACTCTGTCCGGTAGATAAAAATCTGTTTTGTAAAACACTGAAATAGGTAATATGTATTCTCCATAAGAATCTGTTTTGTAAAACAATAAAATTAGTAATATATATGCTCCCTAGTCAGCGAACGTGTTCTTTAAATGTTTAAAACATCCAGTGTGAAAATATTACTAAGAAATGAATGACTGATGCAAAGGAGTGTTGTAGGTAATACAATTATGTAATGTGTTTGAGTGTTTTTATAGACTTCAAAGTGCATATTATTCGAGATTAACTAGCTGAAAGAATATTTGAGATTTGGGTAAAAGGATTTGCCAAAGCAAATTGAAAAAAAGGAGAAGTATAGATTTTTGTATGTCTGCCAGCTCTGATTTTTGATGTCTGCTTAATTTTTTAAATAATCTTTCTCTCAAATATACTAATAGAATTGGGAAAGAAAGTGATCAATAACCTCTTCCATCTTGCCAAAGAAAAACTCAGAGATTAATTTAGTTGTGTGCATATTAGTTACAATGGTAGTGCTTTTGACACCAGAAACAGACATGGGCAAACAATATGTGGAAGCTAAACATGCAGCGTTGATATGTATTTGTTAATTTGTCTTCAGAAATGTGTAGTAACAGTTGTAGCAAGAGTAACGTATTTCACTGAATTATCCCACCCACCTACCCCACCCCAAACACAACTGCTTTTTTTCCCCCCCTCCATGTGTGTTTTTACATTCCCAATTGTGTTGAGAACGTTGGATAGTTCCTACAACTGCATATTATTTCCTCTTGCATTTTGACATAATTTATAGATTTTATTATTTTTTTATCAGTTTTGTGTTATTGAAGATTTTAAAGAGTCAGAACTGATGTTTATCCAAGCAAATGCGCGTCACTATTTCTCGATTTGTAAACTTTTATTTGATAGTAAATTAATATGTCTTCATGTATACACATATCATCGACATTTATTGACATTTGTTATACATGTACCTGTATACCTGCATTTATATTTCTCACATAAAATGGCTTCTCGGAATGTAATAAGTTCATGACATAAATATTACATAGTCTCAGTCTGCCAAGATAGTATCATGCATATGTCTTACTTGCAGTTATCAGTCTGGGCAGATTAGGCCAATTAAAGCACCCACTGGCGTTTAACCCAATTTACTAGCGCTTTTTTTTTCACAAGTATAAAGGCGACGTTTGCATGACATGTTGTAAATAAACGTACAACGTCAATTGTTGATACATTAGTTATCACTTGCTGTTTCTCTTATTAAACTTGAAAATAGGTTTTTTGAAAGTCTCATAGAATCTCTCAAAATCTCGCCAAAATCGCTTGAAAGTTTGGGGCGATTTCAAATGTCCTATTTTCCCCAGGCCCTTGTTCTGGATCCGCGTAGCATAGCATAACGAAGAAGTCAGAAGCGGGCTGGGTGACCGAGGCTAAATATTACCGTATTACCTAGTCGTGGTATGACATGTAAAGGCACGCTTTCTGACGTTATGTGACGTGACGTTACGTAACGTCATGTGAAGTTACGTTATGCCGATTTATTTTTGAAAAACTTGAACTCTTTTCATTAAATAATACGATGGTCAGCCAACCAGCTCATCATATAATTTGTTTGCCAACTTGTTTAAATAATAAACAAGCCGAGGTGTAAGATCCTCTATTTATTACACATAAAGGAAACTTGAACTAAATTAATATGTAAATATTTATGGCCTGGCTGAGTAAGATCCTCTATTTATTTCACATAACGGGAACTTCAACTAAATTAACCACTGAATTTTATAAAATATTTTGGAACGACATCAAATGTTTTCTCATTAATTCACTTAACTATTCTTTTAGATGTGGACTTAGATGAACTTCAAAAACAAAGCTATATAACACTGATTCCAAAATCTGGAAAAGATACAACATTTTTAGAAAACTGGCGCCCAATTAGTCTACTTAATACAGATTATAAAATCGCTACAAAAGCTATTGCAAATAGGGTAAAACGCGTCATATTAACAATAATAGATAGCTCTCAAACTGGCTTCTTAAAAGGAAGATATATTGGAGAAAACATACGTCTTTTATTTGAAGTTTTAGATCATGTTGAAGAACACAATGTTCCAGGTCTGCTATTATTTTCCGATTTCGAGAAAGCATTTGATAGCATAAATCATATGTTTTTAATTAATACCTTAAGACATTTTAATTTTGGAGATAATTTTATTAAATGGATAGAGCTATTTTACAACGACGCTAAAAGTAGTGTCATTAATAATGGGCACATAACAGATTTTTTTCTCGATTAAACGAGGGGTTCGACAGGGATGCCCACTATCACCGTATCTGTTTATTATATGTATAGAATTGCTCTCATTTGAAATAAAAAACAATAATGATATAAAAGGCATTACTGTAGCAGACATTGAGATTAAAAACACACTATTTGCGGATGATGCAACTTTCTTAACTGATGGATCAAAACAGTCATTTGAGAAACTAATTCATACTTTGGATTCTTTTAGAAATATATCTGGTTTGAGACTCAACACCTCAAAATGCAGTGTTTTAAGAGTAGGTACAATGAAAAACAGTCAAATACAATTTTTAGAAAATCGAAAGTTTACATGGTCATCTGAAAAAGCAAAAGCTCTTGGAATGGTTTTCAATACAAACAAGATTGATGTTTTTAAACTTAATCTGGAACCTAAACTAGAACAGTTCAAAAATTGTTTAAAAAGTTGGCAGCATAGAAAACTAACCCTACTTGGAAAAATTACTGTTTTAAAAACTTTTGCTCTTCCAAAGTTAATATATCCACTAACCGTCCTACCCGATCCACCAAACGAAACAATTAAAGAAATAAACGATATTATGTTCAAATTTCTTTGGGACAATAAACCAAGCAAAATTAAAAAAGCCACACTTATACAAGATTACTAGAATGGGGGTATTAAAATGATTGATATACAGAAATTTATATACTCTCTTAAAGCCAGCTGGATAAAAAGGTTAATGGACAATACAGCCGGTCAATGGAAACAAATATATTTATATGAATTAGAAAAATATGGAGGAAATACAATTTTTGAATGCAACATTAATGAAAACGATATCAAAATAATGTTCGAAAAAAAACTTTTTTTACAAAATATACTTAGTGCATGGGAAAAAATAAATAAACACGCTGAAGTTAAAACAGTAAGCAAAAGTATAATATGGAATAACTCGAACATAAAAGTAAACGGCAAACCAATATATCATAGAGACTGGCTTTATAAGGGTATAAAATATTTTGAACACATATATGATTATAGACGCAAACAATTTTATAATTTCGAATTTTTTGCTTACCTATATGACATACCACAGAAAGATTTTCTCAAGTATACATCATTAATATCATGTATTCCCCAAAATTTCAAAAATAAAATAAAAAACGAACAAATCAATGCACAAAACGTTACACCAAATCTTTTAGAAAAACTTCAAAAATCCAATTATACAAACAAATTTTTGTACAATCATCAATTACGAAACGAGATTAACAATGATATTATACAATGACACAGTTGGGAACAAGAGTTTCAAAACGCTAATCTAGAGTGGATTTTTTTTTACACTATACCAAAATATTCAACTATTTCAACAAAATTGCGCAATTTCCAATATAAATATCTTATGAGGATTGTAGCAACCAATACAAAATTACTGAAATTTAATATTGCTAATTCTAATCTTTGCGATTTCTGTGCAATGCAAACAGAAATAGTAAATCATTTATTTTGGGAATGTATGCATTATACAATCTTTCTGGTCAGATTTGCATAGGTTCTTAATTACACATGACATACATATTAACTGGAGTTTGCAAAATATAACCTTTGGTATAGTTAATACGCACACACATGTAAATGTATTGAAAAATGTATTGAATTTCATAATTATAAATGCAAAATACTTCATTTACATAAACAAATGTAGGAAAACCATTCCAAGTTGTTTAGGTTACAAAACATATTTATTTAAAAGTATAGAAATCGAAAAAGAAATTGCTCTTAAAAATGACAAAATAGACAAACATAACAGCAAATGGAGATCCTTTCTCCTAAATTAATTTTCATATCTTGTTTTTGAAAGGGAAAACGCACGTCCATAGTTACTCTTTAAAAATAAATAATGTTAAACATCACCTTGGCTGGTATTCGTTTTTTTTTCTTTTGTTTTGTTTTGTTTTTTAATATTATAAATTTATTTATTTTTTCATTCTTTTTTCTAATTACACTTAGTAAATCTTCTTTTTTACTAGACTACATTTCTCTCCATAGGTTTTTTTCCTTTGTGGTATTATATAGTGTTCAATGTGTTGACATTGTAATTCCCAAGTAAGCAAATTGATTGTTCTTGAAAACTTTTTAAATTTAATATATTTAGTCATTGAATTCTGTATAAATATTTCAGGAAAATACTTTTCCTTTTTTTTATTTAAGAACCAACAACTTTATTCCAACAAATTGTATTAATGGAACATTGTATAGATATTTTTGTTACATATATATGTGGAAGATTCTAGCTCCTTTTTCTTCTTTCAACAAAACGAGAAATAGAGCCATTATTAGTAGTCAATTTTAAATAAAACAACTTACAAGCATAGGCACATTCAAATGAGTAAATAATGAAAATACATAATGCGATGGGTATTGTGTATTTTTTGTTGTTGTTGTTGTTTTGGTATTGTTTGTTGTTGTTGTTGCTGAATTTCTCTTTTTTAGTATGAATGGTAAAAATATAATCCATTTAAAAAAAAAACATGATCGGGCAGAAATCTTCCACAGAAAACAAAAACATCGTATTATCTTTATCTGAGAAACTGTTTTGAACCAGTGCCGTTTGTAAAAAAAAAGGATGGCTTGAACATATACTTCATCAGCAATTCCAGTTTCCATAGAAACATTAATTATGCCATGATGGCTGATAATAATACTGTCTAATCTTATCTCCGCCATTTTGTCTGTGATTTGCTGAGATAAACTTGGAAACTGGTGCATAGTAAATACATCAACACAAACTTCAGTAGTTTTAAGTATGCTATATTGTGTTGTGTTTTTTTAAATAATATTTATGTTGCATTCTAGTCACATTTGTTACTGCTGTATAGTTGATCTTGATTTTAAGATAATGTGATTTTTGATATTTTTATCTCGATTGTCGGCTTTGTTTCGTTTTGCTGTTGAATGAGTATAAGTAATTAATAGATCTGCAATCAAGTATTGTAAATTATTAAATGAATATTTGTTTTGGTGTTGAGGGAGTATAAATAATAAATACATCTGCAATCAAGTATTGTAAATTATTAAATGAATATTTGTTTTGGTGTTGAGGGAGTATAAATAATAAATACATCTGCAATCAAGTATTGTAAATTATTAAATGAATATTTGTTTTGAAAATCCTCTGTAGGAAAATAAGTTTATACAATGGCTATTATAGTCGTGCTTAGCGGTTTAAGAGTTAAGAATGAGAGACAGTATTATTTGTGCAACCTATAACTTACTGTAAACAAGTCATTTATTAATACACTTTGATCGTATTGGGTTTAAATGAATATGGGTATGCATGTATATATGGGTATGCCTGTATATATCATATTGATATGAATATGGGTATGGTGTATATATGGGTATGTCTGTATATATCACATGGATGACTTGGTTGTATAAGATACGGTGTAAATATTGTAGATGTGTGAATAATTATGTCTATGCAACTAATACATATAATGTAATTATGCTTCCTTGTTAGAAAACTGGTTCATTTTGGCTTTTGTATAAATAAATGCAGAATGTTGACCCCATACTAGTGACTTGCGTAATAAAATATATATGTATTTGGAGTAGTTTTAGCATTTTCCAACTCAAGTTGTTGTTTTTTACTTTAAAGGGACATATGGCAATCTTGAGTTTTATTCAAACATTAAAACTTGCTCCTCAATTTACTTATCCTGCGTCCTTTTGACTTTAAAACTGCTTGCATATGATTAAATAAAAAATTGAGATTTCAAATTTCTTCACTATTTCACCAAATTTTTAAATATATTATTGATAAAAAGTTAGTAATATTTAAAAATAATTTCCTTTGAACTATTCTAACAATTACTATTAATGATTGAACAAATGCAAGTGAAGAGAAAAACTAATGGGACGCCGTGAGTTTTTAAAAAATCAAGATTGCCGTGTGTCCCTTTAAGAAAATAAGACGGTTAATGGTGCATTTCTCTGCATTTTCGAGAGTTTATGCTTTTCTAATATCAAGAAACTTTAGATGATATTTCTACTTAAAAGAGTATGAAAGTGGACCTTTGGAAACGGCCGAACACGATAAACACGAAATATTGAAATTCAACGAAATCTAACAAAATTACAACTCCCACCATCTTCAGTTTGCATTGCATTTTTGCATATTTAAAGTGTTCATGTTCTGAGAAAAGCATGTAGCCTATACTGCCTATAGGTAGCCTATACAGCCTGTGTAGCTACGCACCTAAAGGTTGTATCCGTATGTAATAAAAGGAAGATAATATGGTGCGTATATAATGACTGGAAGTACATACAAAAGTCAGTAGATGGTGTGTCTCGACCCTACGCTGTCTAAGTTTAGGTACACGCCTAGTCAGAAGATGGTGTGTCTCGGCCCTACCCTGCCTTAGTGTAGGTACACGCCTAGTCAGAAGTTGGTGTGTCTCGGCCCTATCCTGCCTAAGTGTAGTGTAGGTACACGCCTAGTCAGAAGTTGGTGTGTCTCGGCCCTACCTTGCCTAAGTGTAGTGTAGGTACACGCCTAGTCAGATGATGGTGTGTCTCGGCCCTACCCTGCCTAAGTGTAGGAACACGCCTAGTCAGAAGATGGTGTGTCTCCGCCCAACCTTGCCTAAGTGTAGATACACGCCTAGTCAGAAGATGGCGTGTCTTGGTCCTACCCTGCCTAAGTGTAGGTACACGCCTAGTCAGAAGATGGTGTGTCTCGGCCCTACCTTGCCTAAGTGTAGATACACGCCTAGTCAGAAGATGGGGTGTCTTGGTCCTACCCTGCCTAAGTGTAGGTACACGCCTAGTCAGAAGATGGTGTGTCTCGGCCCTATCCTGCCTAAGTGTAGGTACATGCCTAGTCAGATGATGGTGTGTCTCGGCCCTATCCTGCCTAAGTGTAGGTACACGCCTAGTCAGAAGATGGTGTGTCTCGGCCCTACCCTGCCTAAGTGTAGATACACACCTAGTCAGAAGATGGGGTGTCTTGGTCCTACCCTGCCTAAGTGTAGGTACACGCCTAGTCAGATGATGGGGTGTCTCGGTCCTACCCTGCCTAAGTGTAGGTACATGCCTAGTCAGATGATGGGGTGTCTCGGTCCTACCCTGCCTTAGTGTAGGTACATGCCTAGTCAGATGATCGGGTGTCTCGGTCCTACCCTGCCTAAGTGTAGATACACGCCTAGTCAGATGATGGGGTGTCTCGGTCCTACCCTGCCTAAGTGTAGGTACATGCCTAGTCAGATGATGGGGTGTCTCGGTCCTACCCTGCCTAAATGTAGATACACGCCTAGTCAGATGATGGTGTGTCTCGGTCCTACCCGCCTAAGTGTAGGTACATGCCTAGTCAGAAGATGGTGTGTCTCGACCCTACCCTGCCTTAGTGTAGGTACATGCCTAGTCAGAAGATGGTGTGTCTCGACCCTACCCTGCCTTAGTGTAGGTACATGCCTAGTCAGAAGATGGTGTGTCTCGGCCCTACCCTGCCTTAGTGTAGATACATGCCTAGTCAGATGATGGGGTGTCTCGGCCCTACCCTGCCTAAGTGTAGATACACGCCTAGTCAGATGATGGTGTGTCTCGGTCCTACCCTGCCTAAGTGTAGATACACGCCTAGTCAGAAGATGGGGTGTCTCGGTCCTACCCTGCCTAAGTGTAGATACACGCCTAGTCAGATGATGGTGTGTCTCGGCCCTACCCTGCCTAAGTGTAGATACACGCCTAGTCAGATGATGGTGTGTCTCGGCCCTACCCTGCCTAAGTGTAGGTACACGCCTAGTCAGAAGATGGTGTGTCTTGGCCCTACCCTGCCTAAGTGTAGATACACGCCTAGTCAGAAGATGGTGTCTCGGCCCTATCCTGCCTTAGTGTAGGTACACGCCTAGTCAGAAGATGGTGTGTCTTGGCCCTACCCGGCCTAAGTGTAGATACACGCCTAGTCAGAAGATGGTGTGTCTCGGCCCTATCCTGCCTAAGTGTAGTGTAGGTACATGCCTAGTCAGATGATGGTGTGTCTCGGCCCTATCCTGCCTAAGTGTAGTGTAGATACACGCCTAGTCAGAAGATGGTGTATCTTGGCCCTACCCTGCCTAAGTGTAGATACACGCCTAGTCAGAAGATGGTGTGTCTCGGCCCTATCCTGCCTAAGTGTAGTGTAGGTACATGCCTAGTCAGATGATGGTGTGTCTCGGCCCTACCCTGCCTAAGTGTAGGTACACGCCTAGTCAGAAGATGGTGTGTCTCGGCCCTACCCTGCCTAAGTGTAGATACACGCCTAGTCAGAAGATGGTGTGTCTCGGCCCTATCCTGCCTTAGTGTAGGTACACGCCTAGTCAGAAGATGGTGTGTCTTGGCCCTACCCTGCCTAAGTGTAGATACACGCCTAGTCAGAAGATGGTGTGTCTCGGCCCTACCCTGCCTAAGTGTAGGTACATGCCTAGTCAGATGATGGTGTGTCTCGGCCCTACCCTGCCTAAGTGTAGGTACATGCCTAGTCAGAAGATGGTGTGTCTCGGCCCTACCCTGCCTAAGTGTAGGTACACGCCTAGTCAGAAGATGGTGTGACTCGACCCTACCCTGCCTAAGTGTAGATACACGCCTAGTCAGAAGATGGTGTGTCTCGGCCCTACCCTACCTAAGTGTAGTGTAGGTACATGCCTAGTCAGAAGATGGTGTGTCTCGGCCCTATCCTGCCTTAGTGTAGGTACACGCCTAGTCAGAAGATGGTGTGTCTCAGCCCTATCCTGCCTTAGTGTAGGTACACGCCTAGTCAGAAGATGGTGTGTCTCGACCCTACCCTGCCTTAGTGTAGGTACATGCCTAGTCAGATGATGGTGTGTCTCGACCCTACCCTGCCTTAGTGTAGGTACATGCCTAGTCAGATGATGGTGTGTCTCGGCCCTACCCTGCCTAAGTGTAGGTACACGCCTAGTCAGAAGATGGTGTGTCTCGACCCTACCCTGCCTTAGTGTAGGTACATGCCTAGTCAGATGATGGTGTGTCTTGGCCCTACCCTGCCTAAGTGTAGATACACGCCTAGTCAGAAGATGGTGTGTCTCGGCCCTATCCTGCCTTAGTGTAGGTACACGCCTAGTCAGAAGATGGTGTGTCTTGGCCCTACCCTGCCTAAGTGTAGATACACGCCTAGTCAGAAGATGGTGTGTCTCGGCCCTATCCTGCCTAAGTGTAGTGTAGGTACATGCCTAGTCAGATGATGGTGTGTCTCGGCCCTATCCTGCCTAAGTGTAGTGTAGATACACGCCTAGTCAGAAGATGGTGTGTCTCGGCCCTATCCTGCCTAAGTGTAGTGTAGGTACATGCCTAGTCAGATGATGGTGTGTCTCGGCCCTACCCTGTCTAAGTGTAGGTAAACGCCTAGTCAGAAGATGGTGTGTCTTGGCCCTACCCTGCCTAAGTGTAGGTACACGCCTAGTCAGAAGATGGTGTGTCTCGGCCCTACCCTACCTAAGTGTAGGAACACGCCTAGAGGTTGTATCTTTATATAATGAGATGGTATGTTGCTGATACCTCTATCATTAAAGATAAAGTCTGGAATGTTTATATTTACGGTAAAGATTTAAGTGATTTGTCTCTAGATATGAAAATCTAAGATTTTTAGACAACATAGTACATGATTTGTGGATATCATGGTAATAAAAAACAAAACATGCACTTTATAAATTTTAATCAAAAGAAACGTGTGTTCTCACTTTTTCAATATAAATTAAATGAATAAATATGTATATATTTAGATCTAATGTGTATTTGTGAGGATGTTTTTTTCCAATTGTTTTTAATTGTTTTTATACTCGGTATTTATAAGACCTGAAAAACAACCCAACCAAGACACCATCTGTTTTCATCGGTTACATTATTTTGTTTTGAATATTTTCATTGCCCTGAAAGAATAAGAAAATCATGAAATACACGATGCGACTGACACATGGATCACTTTCTAATTGCGTGTTCAATATATTTTGATAAGAAAAACAAGATTATGCACCAACATTCTTCATTTAATGTACACTCAAGTGATATGAAAACGCAACACGGGAATTTCCGCTATATATTGTATATACCATTTGTATACTGCACACTTAATTGCACATAATATTCCAAAGAAATCCCAAGATGTTTTTTCAAAAAAAAGTTGCAGTTAACTAGAGAAAGGACACAACTGTGATGTAGACGTTTTAATCACACTACACTTTGTAACAAGAACTTCATCAATGTTGAAGTTGCTCTTCGAAAAATTGAGCTAGTTCAGTACTGTATTTAACATAAATAGTTTGCAAAATTTTGCATCCTAAGTTTGCTCACATGATTGAGCCAAACGCGTACTCTGTGAATAATGAAACATTGCAGGAATACTATTTGCTGTATTATTTGTTGTTTTAGTATTTTTTCCAAAAGGAAAGGTCTTACGTAGCCATGTACCATTCGATTAAAAACAGCATATTGTACATACAATATATAGCGGAAATTCCCGTGTTGCGTTTTCATATCACTTGAGTGTAGATATACATTTAGTTGGAAAACAAGTTCATTAATGCAAATTGCTTCATCAAAGTTTGATAAGTTTGAATTCATCTACACCACTACACGATCTGATTCTTTATTTTAATAAATGTTTATAAAAGTGTTTATTACATATCTATGAGTGAAAGAACAGGATTTCTCAGTGAAAGAAAATCCATAATCACTAAATATTAATAACTTTCTAATAACGCAAAATTAACTGATGTTGAATAATGACAGCAATGACGTGTGGAGGATGTTGACATCATTTCCCGAGAATCTCAAACAAAGTGAACATCTCTAAGTAATGCACAAACTGATTTAAACTGTAATAAAATGATTAACTGCTGGGTTTGATGATAAAAAAATCCTGCACTCAGTGATAGACATGTTTCTCATTTGTGTTTTTCACTCATTTGTGGAAAAAAACACATGCCAAACACCTTGTGAAGAATTTCTTTATAGTAGATAAATCTCTATATATTGCTTTAATATAAAATGCTATGTTAGGTTGCAATGACATTAAACATCAAAATGACATACAGAATATATGTATTTATAAACTGGTAAAATCGAAAACAGCTTTCTCTAATTCCTTGAAGAACTATGACAATCATGTCCTTAAAACAAATAAAAAACAAAAAATGCTGTAAATTTAGTTATTTCTGTTATAATAAGATATCTTACTTAGTTATGTATTTCTGTACTAACTGAATTAAATTAGTTTAAAGGGACACGTGGCAATCTTGAGTTTTATATCGAGTATTAAAATATGCACCTTGATTTATTAATTCTGTATCATTTTGACTTGAAAACTGCCTGCATATATTTCAATAATAATTTGGATTGCATTTGTCTTTCTTATTCTCTCAAAGTTTTAAATATATTATTGGTGCAATAGTCAGTAATATGTAAAAAACAATTTGCTTTGAACTATTCCAATAATTGAAATGAATGATTGAACAAACACAAGTTATGCAGGAAAACTAATGGGATGCTGTTTGTTTTTAAAAAAAAAATCAAGATTGTCTCGTGTCCCTTTAAAACAGTGAATTTATAGATCAATAAATAATTGAAGTTTCAGCGTTTTACAGATTTTGAATCTTTATGTTGTCTAGAATAATGAATTACGTTCTGTTGATTGTCAAAATATCTCATTAACTAGGTGATTAATTAAAAATTTAGAACAATTTGTTCAATTATTCGTCATAAATGGAAATTGAGATTTTTAATGTAAATATAGTTTTTCTTTTCAAATCCTGAAGTCTTTATTTAGTTCTTTGAAACATATTTTGTTTGATCATGTTTAGATGTTGTAACTTAATTGAATTTATATATCACCTGTTGCTTCAGTTTAACAACTGAACATGTATTTTAGCTATATGTACTTTAGTATCAGGTTTGATTAAATGAACTTTGTGGTTAATAAATGGCCCTGTCCCTTGTTCCAAACCTTGTTTATTGAGATTTTAACATGTTTTTCTTGGACTTCTATAGGGAAAAACTTAGAAAAAATTCTTATCTAAAAGGGTAAGGCATGTAGCTGCATAACCGTATGGTTCTCTTCAAAGTTTGTTCAAATGGTGATTCTGTTCCAAGAGTCAAATGTTTTACATATGTTTATAGGGACAAACTTAGAACATATTTCTTTGAAGCCTAAAGCTATCATATTTTGCAGTTTCATTAGCAGATGTTTTTTAATGCCAACATTGCAGCTACTAATAAAGTTTATTTACACCAAAATGCAGTGTCTCTTTATTCACCAAATTAAACAGTCATAAATACCTTTGTGAATCTACCGAGTAATTATACCCCCGCTTTCACAAAGTGAAGTGGGGGCTATATAGAAATCTTGTTGTCTGTAACGACACGTCCTGTCGCGTAACACATTTTTTACGCATCCCGTCCTGTCACGTAACACATGTTAACTAGCGCTACTTGCATTCCTCATACAGTTTTGAATGGGTTGTTCCCAAACTTCATATACACATAACAACTGATGACCTTATGTTTCTCTGCATCATCCATTGTTGATTGCCAAATTTATTACAGAATATTATGGCCCTTTCTTTGACAAATTGTTTGACTTAGAATTTAATTGGAGCTATTCATCACCTACAGTGATAGTTCTAGTTATTCATTATTCAACTAGTCTGTTGATCTACTAAACACACTACATACGAAAACATAACACAAAATGTTGCCATGTAAAGTGTTTACCCCTTTCTAAAACTTAGGTGAGTGCCTTGAGGCCCCTTGTCCTCATGTTTCTTAATTATTATCCAACGTATGTCAGTTGATTTGTATTACGGCCCATCGACACATTATATGAGGGTATCTTTGAGCATCCCGAGAGAGAGGGGTCTGGGAGGAGGGGTGGGGTACATAGGAATATCCCCAGAGAGAGGCTACTACAGTGAATAGACACCTATCTTTGAGCATCCCCAGAGAGAGTGGGAGGAATTCAGGGCCCCAGAGGGAGGGGGTGGGGGATGCATAGGAGTTCAGGAACCATAAATATCTACTACAGTGAATAGACCTTTATCTTTCAGCATCCCCAGAGAGAGGGGGAGGATGCATAGGAATTCAGGAACCGTGAATACCTACTTCATGCTCAGACATTGATTATTCTAGTAGATTTCTATGACGTGCTCACGCGGTATAATCCGTTACACGGACGGCCATGTGCCCATCTGACGGATGAGGCTAAATCGGTCAGTATGTTGTCAAATATACTCATTAAAAGCATGGCACTCAGATTGTGCTGTTGCATTTAAGCGATCATCTGTGCGTCCATCCGTCTGTCATCCCTGTGTCCATCCATCTGTCTATCTGTTATCCCTGCGTCCGTCCATCTGTCATCCCTGCGTAGGTCCATCTGTCATCCCTGCGTCCGTCCATCTGTCATCCCTGCGTCCGCCCATCTGTCATCCCTGGGTCCATCCGTCTGTCTTATCCCTATGTCCGTCCATCTGTATGTCAGGCTGTGGATTGTACCTTGTGTATCTTAAAATGATCATAATTTGTCACTTAGTTGGTTGTTAAACAGTCAAGGTCGTTATCATTTTCATCGTATTGCAGATAAGGTCAGTGTGATGTGCGCAAAAGATATGAGCAAAAATAAGGTTAAAAAAGAAACAGTTGTTGGCCCATACATTTTTATTATAAAATATGAGGATGGAATGACGCCATGAATAACTTCTTTATTCTATAGAATACTGAATGCCGAAATAAACACTACTTTTATAATTTTAATTATTTTTTTTGTATTTCTTTTTTCTTCATTTTTGGCGAGATATTTCAAACATTGGTAATGGGTGTTTGGAAATGTTTACATGGAATAGCTTCGAATATACACATAAATTAGGTTATGCTAATGGAAACAATATGCGTAATTTGCACATTCAAAATGGTGGTGTGTGTCTTTTGGCTGTCTGTTTATGCAGTATATCTATATAGCATTGATATGGTTTGATTATGTAATCTATAGAGGTAAAGATATTTAAATTGAATGTGAAATAAGTAACACACCCTCATCGAACCACACATTCCGCTGCTAGAAAGGGTTTGCAAGGAACACTTGTGTCGCCTGCCGTGTCCTAACTTAAATTTCAAGAAAGTGGGTACAATCCTTCATAAAATATGGAGCAGAGTTTTGTTTTAATTGTTAAAACTTATATGACAAGTGGTTAACTCTGCATTGGGTAACTGATACGTTTCATATTTTGCCAAGTTGTGAGCTGGGTTAGGTTTCAGGTTAAAGTTTCATGAAAAGGGGCGTACTCCGCAAAAATGGAAGTCAGAGCTTTGGACATGTCAATGGCATGGAATAATTGATAAGGAAGAACTGTATAAAAGTTCAGTTTAGTTTAATAATATTTTATTGCAGATATGTACCAATACATCAATTCAACATGACAATATTCATAGAAACATATGCAAATGGATTGAACTACAAGTTATTACAACATTAGTTACAGTTCTCTCCATTATATAAAGGTTCATGACCATAGGTCAATATGTTAAAATTTTATGAAAAGGAGCATAACTGTGCCAAAATGAAAGTCAGTGTTATTGGACATGCCAGTGGCATTGAATAATCGATAAGGAAGGGCTGTATAGTGTTATTTTTGCCAAGTTAAGGGCTAGATAAGGTTGTAGGTTAAAACTTTATGAAAAGGGGCATAACTCTGCCATATCGAAAGTCAAAGTTATAGGACATGTGTTGGGACATTCCTTGGAGTAAAATGAAGATGTGTTTGAAGTTCCATGAACATAGCTCAAAAACTCTTCAAGCTACGTCAATATTTTGCCAAGTTATGAGCTGGATATGAGGTTTTGGGATCAAGAAATCCATTTCTGACCTCACTTTACTTATACGGTAAATATAAATATCCAAAAACGGATGCCAAGATGGCTGCCGTGGCATTAACATGACAATATATTGACTTCTAAATTAGCTAGGAAAATCATGTTGATATCTATGGCCAGGCATTTGTGGGGTTAAGGAATTAATTTACTTAAAAGGTAAATACAAATACCAAAGATGACATCAACATGACTCTATCTTGATGAGCTAGAACAATCATTTGGTGTCTGTGACTAGGTTTTGGGGGTCAAGCAATTTATTTCTACCTCACTTTACAGTTGAATACAAATAATCAAGATGGTCACCAAGATGGCCGCCGATGCATTAAAATGACTACGCCTACTAGCTGTCATACTTCTTCGCATTTGTATATATAACATATTATTGCACCTCGCACAAAATCCTAGGAATTTCATTGGATTAGAGCCGCCCGACTAGAGCGGTCACATGATGACCCTCTATTATTCTATAGTGGGTCAGTAGATTTTATAGAGGGTCACTAAAACAATTGGACTACAAATCCGATTCAAGTTTAAATTATTTGCAAATAGTTCTTTAAGGCGTTAGTAACAAACATACTTAGTAAATTAATAATGTTTTAAACTGTACCTGTTGCGACATCAACGTCTTGACGTCAAACTGCGCAAACGTCTCAATGATGTTGATGCTCCATTAAAATGGGTTAAATATCGGGTTTTGCCTTAAAAAAGGTGCTCGATGCAATAAATCAGTTATTGGGTTTGTTATTGAGCCCTATAGAATATGTGGGGTCAGTCATATATATAGGGGGACTCGGCATATTTCTGTAGGGGGTCCGTAACAAACCCAATAACTAATAATGCACGATATGATATTTATTTGCGACATTTATTTGCTTCACTCACAGAAAACGTAATGCCATGACAATTATCTAAAGTTAGAGCCTGTGATGCTCCACAAGCCTGGTCTATTAAATGCTATAATGGCCAGAAAGTTTACCAAAACAACATTTGTGCGATGTGGCGATGAGGTGGCATAGACCAGAGGGATGGACTTCTATTGATAACCTAATCCCATCGGCTCTGTACAAGTGGGCATTGACCAGAGGTGGCATCTACCAGAGGGATGGACTTCTCTTGGTAACCTAAAACCCATATGCTCTGTACAGGTGGGCATTGACCAGAGGTGGCATAGACCAAAGGAATGGACTTCTATTTATAACTTAAAACCCATCTGCTCAGGTGGGCATTGACCAGAGGTGGCGTAGACCAGAGGGATTGACTTCTGTTGGTAACCTAAAACCCATCTGCCCCGAACAGGTGGACATTGACCAGAAATGGCATTGAACAGAGGGATGGACTTCATTGGTAACCTAAAACCCACCTGCTCAGGTGGGCATTGACCAGAGTTAGCGTAGACCAGAGGGATGGACTTCTATTGGTAACATAAAACCTATCTGCCCCGAACAGGTGGGCATTGACCAGAGGTGGCATAGACCAGAGGGATGGACTTCTATTTATAACCTAAAACCCATCTGCTCAGGTGGGCATTGACCAGAGGTGGCGTAGACCAGAGGGATGGACTTCTATTGGTAACTTAAAACCCATCTTCTCTGAATAGATGGGCATTGACCAGAAGGGGAGGTGGGACTTCTATTGGTAGCCTAAACCCATCTGCTGTGAACAGGAGGGCATTGACCAGAGGGGTGGACTTACATTGGTAAACTAAAACCCATCTGCATTGAACAACCCATCTGCATTGAACAGGTGGGCATTGACCAGAGGTGACATAGACCAGAGGGATGGACTTCTATTGATAACCTGAAACCCATATACTCTGAACAGGTGGGCATTTACCAGAGGTGGCGTAGACCAGAGGGGTGGACTTCTATTGATAACCGACAGAACATTCGGGAGAACGTGTATGCATACGATGACCCACATAATCTTGACTATCACCCAGACGATATTATAAACTTCCTCTCTGGAAGTGTTAGTCCGGAAATATTCATAATTGACTGACTATGCAGTCCCTATTGATGAGAAACAGCTGCATGTATATGAAGTGAGTTGACCTGATATATTCTACGGATCTTTATCCAACAAGGTAAGCACGTACGTGTCTAGCTTGCGCAATTGTTTGACACTCAATTGATATATTCTAGAGGCATGGGCTTTATAGCCTAGTAGGACATAGACAAAATGTTTTCAAACATGAGCTGGCACCTATACAGTACCCACATCAATGTTCGAAGGCAGTGGTGATGCGTTACTAACGAAAACAAAATCCACAATGAAGAAAAAATGAAGGTTAGCACTTCTTCCGAACCTTAGCGAAACCTAGATACCAGTAGTCCAAATTCATTGGCAATGCCTTTTTTAAACTTTTTTGAGCTGCAATGCCAGCAAACTGACAATTGTGATGTGTATCCCATGACCGTTACCAGTGCTTATTTATATATATATATATGAATGATGTTTTATATATATATCTATATATATACTGAAAGGAAATAGAAACGCATAATCAAAAAATTGCCTTTACTACGCTTTTATATACACCTAATTCCACATAATATTCCAGATATATCTCAACGTGTTTTGTACAAAAAGGGGCTACAGCTAATTACAGAAAGAACAACCATGTCATGTAGTAGACCTTTTAATCAAAGTATACTTTGTTAAACGAAATTCATAAACCTTGAAGTTTCGCTTGAAAAAATCGAGCCATTTCAGTATTGTGTTTAATGTTAAGAGATTGCAACGTTTAAAGCCTAAGCTTGCTGACCTGCTTGAGCCAAAGGCGCATTCTGTCGATAATGAAACTTTAAAGGGGTAACCATTGGTGTGTTCGGTGCTGTTTAAACCTTCATTCTGAAAGGAGAGGCCTAACGTCGCCCTGTACCATTCGATTAGCAGTAGCATGTTAAACATACACTATATAGCGGAAATATCCATTTTGCGTTTCTTTTCCTTTCAGTATATATATAAATGCCCGGCGTCTAGATATATGTCCTGTCCGTCCTGCACCTGCAAACAGCACGGGACTACCTATAGCCGGACATGGCCACAATAACCGTCCTGCACCCTGCACCCACAGACGGCACGGGACTACCTATAGTCGGACATGGCCACAATAACCGTCCTGCACCCCCAAACAGCACGGGACTACCTATAGCCGGACATGGCCACAATAACCGTCCTGCACCCGCAAACAGCACGGGACTACCTATAGCCGGACATGGCCACAATAACCGTCCTGCACCCGTAAACAGCACGGGACTACCTATAGCCGGACATGGCCACATAACCGTCCTGCACCCGCAAACAGCACGGGACTACCTATAGCCGGACATGGCCACAATAACCGTCCTGCACCCGCAAACAGCACGGGACTACCTTTAGCCTGACATGGCTACAATAACCGTCCTGCACCCGCAAACAGCACGGACTACCTATAGCCGGACATGGCCACAATAACCGTCCTGCACCCGCAAACAGCACGGGACTACATATAACCGGATATGGCCACAATAACCGTCATGCACCCGCAAACCTCACGGGACTACCTATGGCCGAACATGGCCACAATAACCGTCCTGCACTCGCAAACAGCACGGGACTACTATAGCCGGACATGGCCATAATAACCGTCCTGCAATATGCACCCACAGACAGCACGGGGCTACCTATAGTCGGACATGGCCACAATAACCGTCCTGCACCCACAAACAGCACGGGACTATCTATAGCCGGACATGGCCACAATAACCGTCCTGCACCAGCAAACAGATTTCTGCAATTCACGTCAGAGTCAATTATGGCAATTGTCAAGCCGTCACATCTATAAACACAGACCCCTGGTACATTTAAATAGCCATCTTGGGAGCCATGTTGTTTAATGTCCCCCAAGGGTACAAAGCAAGCCATATAATAATCAACAAAACGACGTTGTGTGACCTATACTTTTCAGTTTTGAGGGTTTGCGACGGGCTTGTTTTTATGCTTATTATGCATCATGATGCTATCTTTTTTAAATAACGAATTTGTACCACAGGACTTATATGGCAGGTCAAAGTAATATCACAGGACTTGTATTGCGGGTCGAAGTCATAGCCAAGGATGTATATAGCGTATCGAATTCACACCACAGGACGTATATGTCCAGTCAAAGTCATACCTTATGACGTGTTTACCGTATCAAATTCGTACAACAGGATTTATATGGCGGGCAGTCATATCCCAGGACATGTATGGCGGGTCGATGTCATACCCCATGACGCATATAGCGTATTGAAGTCATACCACAGGACTTATATGGCGGGTCGAATTTATGCCACAGGACTTATATGGTGGGTCGAATTCATATCCAGGACTTGTATGGCAGGTCGAAGTCATACCACTGGACTAATATTGCGGATAGAAGTCATACAACAGGACTTATATGGCGGGTCAAAGTTATACCACAGGACTTGTATAGGGGTTCGAAGTCATACACCAGGACTTTTATGACGGGTCAAAGTCATACCACACTACTTAAATGGCAGGTCGAAGTCATACCACAGAACTTGTTTGTTGGGTCGAAGTCATATTCCAGGACTATCCCAGGCGGGTTGAAGTCAAACCCTAGGACTTGAATGTCGGGTGAAATCCACAGGACTTATATAGGGGGTCGAAGTCATACCACAAGACCACAAGACTTGCATGGTGGGTCGAAATCATATGCAATGAGTTATATGGCGGGTCTAAGTCATACCACATGACTTGTATGGTGGGTTGAAATAATACCACAGGACTTGTATGGATTGTCGAAGTCATAATCCAGGACTTGTATGGCGTGTCGAAGTCATACCCCAGGTGGGTCGAATTCGTACCACATGTCTTGTATAGTAGGTCAAAATCATACCCCAGGACTTGTATGGCGTGTCGAAGTCATACCCCAGGAATGGTATACCCCAGGACTTTTATGGTGGGTCGAAGTCATACCCCAGGACAGGTATGGCGTGTCGAAGTCATACACCGGGACTTGTATGTCGGGTTAAATTCATACCCCAGGACATGTACGGCGGGTCGAAGTCATACCCCATGACTTGTATGGCGTGTCGAAGTCATATCCCATGACTTGTATGGTGGGTCGAAGGCATACCTCGGGACTTGTATGGCGTGTGGTCGAAGCATAACCCAGGACTTGTATGGCGTGTCGAAGTCATACCCCATGACTTGTATGGCGTGTCGAAGTCATATCCCATGACTTGTATGGTGGGTCGAAGGCATACCTCGGGACTTGTATGGCGTGTGGTCGAAGCATACCCCATGACTTGTATGGCGGGTCGAAGTCATACCTCGGGACTTGTATGGCGTGTGGTCGAAGCATAACCCAGGACTTGTATGGCGTGTCGAAGTCATACCCCATGACTTGTATGGCGTGTCGAAGTCATATCCCATGACTTGTATGGTGGGTCGAAGGCAAACCCCATGACTTGTATGGCGGGTCGAAGTCATACCCCATGACTTGTATGGTGGGTCGAAGGCATACCACATGACTTGTATGACGTTTCGAAGTCATACCCCAAGACTTGTATGGCGTGTCGAAGTCATACCCCATGACGTGTATGGTGGGTCGAAGGCATACCACATGACTTGTATGGCGTGTCGAAGTCATACCACATGACTTGTATGTCGTGTCGAAGTCATACCACATGACTTGTATGGTGTGTCGAAGGCATACCACATGATTTGTATGGCGTGTCGAAGTCATACCACATGACTTGTATGGCGTGTCGAAGTCGTACCACATGACTTGTATGGCGTGTCGAAGTCGTACCACATGATTTGAATGGCGGCTCGTAGTTATACCACAGGACCTGTATCACCCTGTCTAACCTAGAACGCGTCATATATTCGGTATAACGTTGAATTTTCTGATCGTCTAACGTTCCATAAGGGGTATTTCCTGTTGACATCGATCGCGAGCATGTTAATGAGGTAAGAAAAGCATTTCATTAGTGTAGACATTTCCAAGTTCTTAGGATAAGATAAGTTAGCGTACGAGCCGGAAAGGATTGAAGATTACTTTCTCCTATCATTTTAGACGAGATTCCTCTACTTTGTTTCAATCATTCATGAGAAGGGACGACTTTCGTCGTTTTTGGATGGACAGGTCACATATAACACCCGAAATGTCCATACCGATATAATACCTGCCATGGTACTTTGCTCATCATAGGATAAACACCTAAACATAGATTTTAGAAAAAAACAAAGACATGTTGTCGTTTTCAGTGATAGTGTTGACATTGTTTTTAACTTCACTTTTTTTGCACTATAATAAGGTATATAGAGAATGGATTATGCATCAAAAACAAGAGGTCCCACCCTTTAACAATAAATGTTTTTATTCCTCATCTCCTTACAATACATTTCAGATTCCGAGGTCATTTTTCATTCATGTGTTTGTCCCTTTGTGTCAGTGATTCTTAATCTGCCTGTCATTTCGGTGGTTTTTGTTTTTCCATAGCATACAAACCTGTCGAATATACGTTCGGTATTGCTGCACTATATACAATAGCAATTAATGCCATCGATACTGCGTCCGTGGCCGAGTGGTTAGAGTCTCTGACATGAAATCACTTGGACCTCAAATCTGTGGGTTCTAGGAATATGTATGAGCGGAAGCTATCCAGCTGGCTTACGGAACTTATGGTTCTACCCAGGTGCCCAACCTTGCACGAAAATTGCCCGGATGATCACATGAGATCTTCCTCCACTAATGGAAGCTCGTCATATGGCCTTGGCTGTTGGTGCAACTATAAACTCTAATCACAAGCTGTGTCCCATTTCCTGAAAGCTACTTTCCGAGCGGACATATTCAGTACTACAAGATTTTTCTACGACCTCAGCCAGTTTCGCGAATATCGGTTGAACGTTATCTTTGGTTAAGTGCAGAAAAAATGAACAGGCACAACTAGAAATCATACCAGTGCTTCCTGCTAAGTTTCGTCAAATCCAACAAGGCGTTAGTAAACCAGTTTAAACAAATGAGGAAAAAAAAAATCAAAATTAAAAAAAAAATGAAAGAAAAACTGTCAAGGGGCCGTAACTCCATCAAAAATCAACGAACCGTAAAAAAGCAACAGGCACAACTAAAAATCATAGCAATGCTATCTACAAAGTTTTCTCAAATCCAACAAGGCGTTAGTAAACCAATTGAAACAAATGAGGGGAAAAAAATGAAAGAAAAAAAATAAAAAAAATATAATAAAAAATAAGAGTAATTAAACCAATTGAAACAAATGAAAAAATGAAATTTAATTAAATAAAAACAATTCTAATTCAAAAAAACGAAAAATACAACAACATTAAAAACAATAAAAAAAAAAAGAAAAAAAAGAAAAGAAAAAAAAATCATTTAAAAAAAAAAAAAAAGTAATTAAACAAATTGAAACAAATGAAAAATGAAATAAAGAAAAAAAAAAAAAAAGAAATAATGAAAAAAAAAAAAGGTCCGATCTGGCTGGTTTCCGAACTTGTCCAAGCTTTCATTGATATTAACAATCTGGTAAAGATTGGTAAAGATCGAATGATAAATGAAGGCCCTATCGTCTTAACGAGACAAAATATTGCATTTTTAACTAATTCAAGGGCCATAACTCTGCTGTAACTGGTCCGATCTGGCTGGTTTTCGAACTTGTCCAAGCTTTCATTGATATTAACAACGTGATAAAGTTTAGTAAAGATCGGATGAAAAATGAAGGCCCTATCGTCTTAACGAGACAAAAGTTAACGACAGACGGACGACGGACCACTCAGCATCCCATAAGATTCGGCCAGTAGAGCTAAACAAGAGGCCCAAGAGGGCCTGTGAACGCTCTACTGGCTGTTATACCATTGATGAATCGAGTCGTACTACATGGTGTCTAGAGTGTACACAAGGTTTTTCAAGTATTTGACCTAGTGACCTAGTTTTTGACCCCATGGGACCCATTTTCGAACTTGACCAAAATATAATTAAGACAACATTTCGACAAAGTTTCATCAAGATCGGGTCAGACATATGGCCTCTAGAGTGTACTAGTGACCTAGTTTTTGACCCTGTGTGACCCTGTGTGACACTGTGTGACCCATTTTCGAACTTTAGCAAGCTATAATTGAGACAAATATTCTGACAAAATTGCATCAAGATCGGGTCAAATATATGGCCTCTAGAGTGTACACACGTTTTTTCCAAAGTTTGACATAGTGACCTAGTTTTTAACACCATGTGACCCATTTTTGAACTTGACCAAGATATAATTAAGACAAACATTTTGACAAAGAGTGTACACAAGGTTTTTCCAATATTTGACCTAGTGACCTAGTTTTTAACCCCATGTGACCCATTTTCAAACTTGACCAAGATATAATTAAGACAAACATTCTGACAAAGTTGCATCAAGCTTGGGTCAAAAATATGGCCTCTAGAGTGTACACAAGGTTTTTCCAATATTTGACCTAGTGACCTAGTTTTTAACTTCATGTGACCCATTTCCGAACTTGATCAAGATATAATTAAGATAAACAATTTGACAAAATTTCATCAATATTGGGTAACAAATATGACCTCTAGAGTGTACACAAGTTTTTTCAAGTATTTGACCTAGTGACCTAGTTTTTGACCGCACATGACCCATTTTTGAACTTGACCGAGATTTCATGAGACAAACATTCTCACAAAGTTTCATCAAGATCGGGTCAAAAATATGGCCTCTAGAGTGTACACACGGTTTTCCAAAGTTTGACCTAGTGACCTAGTTTTTAAAACCACGTGACCCATTTTTGAACTTGACCAAGATATAATTAAGATAAACATTTTGACAAAGTTTCATCAATATTGGGTCAGAAATACGGCTTCTAGAGTGTACACAAGGATTTTCAAGTATTTGACCTAGTGACCTAGTTTTTAACCCCATGTGACCCATTTTCAAACTTGACCAAGATATAATTAAGACAAACATTCTGACAAAGTTGCATCAAGCTCGGGTCAAAAATATGGCCTTTAGAGTGTACACAAGGTTTTTCCAATATTTGACCTAGTGACCTAGTTTTTGACCCCACATGACCCATTTTCGAACTTGACCGAGATTTCATTGAGACAAACATTCTGACAAAGTTTCATGATGATTGCATCAGAAATGTGGCCTCTAGAGTGTACACAAGCAAAAGTTAACGGACGACGGACGACGGAAGACGGACAACACACCATCCCATAAGCTCTGCTGGCCCTTGGCCAGTAGAGCTAAAAATCATTCATAAAAAGTTCATACATTAAAGGTATTGTCTACCGGTGCGTTAGCTATTTGGTTCCGTATCATTTAACGCACCACTTGTTTTTTTTACCGAAAAATCATTCAGGCAATAACAAATTGGAAATTTGAAATAAATAAAAAAATATTAATTGTGAATGTGTCCATGGGACACGGATGCTCCCGCTTTAACATTTAACATTAAATTTTATTGTGTGGTATACCTTGACGTGTTCGTTGGCGGAGGGACTATAAACCTTAGAATTACACACACACACACACGTGTGGATTTTTAACATTCCAAGGGGAATAACTCTGGAAGTACTTTGGCGATCGGGCCAAACATTTGACTTGGGTGAGACATTGTCCCCATATACTAGTTGACCAAGTTTAGAGAAGATTGGATAACACTTACTTAAATTAGAGAGCGGACACCATTCATTTTGCAATATTTTACTATTCCAAGGGCCATAACTCTGGAACTACAGAGTCGAGGGGGCTGAAAATCGAACTTGGCCTAGATATTGTGCCCATATATAATTTGCCCGAGTTTGGTAATTGTTATCCATATATACGTAATATATTTACTTTTTGGCATAATTATACCCCCCGCAAAGGAGTATACTGGAATCATCTTGTCCGTCCGTCTGTCCGTAGACGCAGTTCTTGTCCGGGCTATTTCTCAATAACTCCTTAGAATTTCGCGAAACTTGCTAGGAAGTATCAATATCGAGTGGACATACGCATTATTAGTTATTAGTATTCTTGACAGGGGACATGAGCTCACATTCCCTGCCTGGAAATTATATTCACCCGAGCCGTTAATAACAAATTTGCCATACTTTGTTGTTACCGATAAAAAAAAGCCAAAAACACGTTTTCATTTTTATTGCGCCAATTTCCCCGTAACGTGCCTCTAACTAGATGTTGTTTATTTTCGTGACGTCATCGCTATAACGTCCTTATATTTGGCGGATTTTTTCATAAAATAAACGTATTTTATCACTATGTTAATGTTTTATTATCTGTAAAATTGCAAAGAAAATAAATATACTTACGATTATTTCAGACCTTTACACACAATGGAAAGCGCAGAAAAGCAATAGAAAGGAAACAATCGGCGGTTTCCAAAACGAATCGGCAACGAATCCGCAACGAAATGGCATCGTTATCGTCGCCATTTTGTTTTTTGTAATTGCGGGTATGGGGTACCTACGGGGAAATTGTATTGACCAATAAAATCCCGAGAATTTTCTTTGCAGTATGACAAACTATGATGACGTTCCGGTTCGATACTTTTCCACAGAGTTATGGCCCTTTGTAGTTCAAATATCTGCCCGCAGACGCAATTCTTGTCCGCACTATTTGTCAATAACTACTTCTTAGAATTTCGCGAATCTTGCTAGGAAGTATCAATATCAAGTGGACATGCGCATATTATCATGACGTTCCGGTTCGATAATTTCCACTGAGTTATGGCCCTTTGTAGTTCTAATATCTGTCCGTAGACGCAATTCTTGTCCTGACTATTTCTCAATAATTCCTTCTTAGAATTTTGCGAAACTTGCTAGGAAGTATCAAAATCGAGTGGACATGCGCATATTATCATGACATTCCGGTTCGATAATTTTCCACTGAGTTATGACCCTTTGTATTTCTAATATATATATATAATACGAAATCCTTGTTTGGGATATTTATCTAAAACGCCTTGTTAGAATTAGCGAAACTTGCTAGGAAGTATCAATATCAAGTGGAGATGTGCATATTGTCATGACGTTCCGATTCAATAATTTTCCAATGAGTTATGGCCCTTTGTAGTTTTAATATCAGTCTGTAGACTTAATTCTTGTCCGAACTATTTCTCAATAAAACCTTCTTAGAATTTCGCGAAACTTGCTAGGAAGTATCAATATCAAGTGGACATGCGCATTTTATCATGATGTTCCGGTTTGATAATTTTCCACTGAGTTATGGCCCTTTGTATTTCTAATATATATATATATATAATACGAAATCCTTGTCCGGGCTATTTCTCTAAAACGTCTTGTTAGAATATAGCGAAACTTGCTAGGAAGTATCAATATCAAGTGGAGATGTGCATACTCTCATGACGTTACGGTTCAATAATTGTCCACTGAGTTATGGCCCTTTGTATGTTTAATGCATTTTATACTCAAGTTGGTAGTCAAATAGAAAGTTCTTGTTCGGGCTATTTCTCTAAAACCCCATGTTATAATTTCGTGAAACTTTCTACAAAGCATCAATATCAAGTGGAGATGCGCATATTGTCGTGACGTTCCGGTTCGATTTATGGCCCTTTGTATTTCTAATATATATATAATACAAACTACTTGTCCGGGCTATTTCTCTAAAACTCCTTGTTAGAATTTATTAAAACTTGCTAGAAAGTATCAATGTCAAGTGGAGATGTGCATACCGTCCTCACGTTCCGGTTCAATAATTTTCCACTGAGTTATGGCCCTTTGTATTTTTAATGCATTTCATACTTGGCAGTCAACTAGAAAATTCTTGTTCGGGCTATTTCTCTAAAACCCCATGTTATAATTTCGTGAAACTTGCTACAAAGCATCAATATCAAGTGGAGATGCGCATTTTATCGGGACATTCCGGTTCGATAATTTTCCACTCAGTTATAACCCTTTGTATTTTTAATGCATTTTATACTTGGTAGTCAAATAGAAAATTCTTGTTCCGGCTTTTTCTCTATACCATACATCTATGTATCTTATAGTAACAAAGTCTTGTATGTTTACCCACCCCACAACAAGTTGCCAGCGGGGGGTATTTGTCCGACTCGGCGACAGTTCTAGTTTTTCTTGTTTTTAGCTCGACTGAACAAAGATCAGCAGAGCTTATGCCATGGTGCGGGGTCCGTCGTCCGTCTGTCTGTCTGTAAACTATTTTTTGTGGCGACTACTCCTCTGAAACTACTTGACAGATTCTCATGAAAGTTCACAGGAATGTTGCTCTTGATGACTAGTTGATCCTAGCAAAAAATCAGGTCGGCCGAAAATTCAAGAGGGCCGCAACGGCTAAAAATAGATTTTAAAAATGCGATTTTATGGCGACTACTTCTGAAAAACCATAAGGGATATTGATTTGAAAACTTTACCAAAATGACTTGCATGACATGTAGTTGGTCCTAACCATTTTGATTGGATGTCAAACATGGGCCCCCAGCGGCCATCTTTGTTTACATTGAGTTATATAGGAAAAACTTGTGGCGACTACTCCTCTGAAACTACTTGACGGATTTTCAAAAACAAACAAATTTGTAGCGACTACTTCTTGAAAACTATAAGTGATATTGATATGGGACTTTTGTAAAATGATCATCATGACATGATGTGGTTCCTTGTTGAAAATCATTTTGATTCGACGTTAAACATGGCAGTCAGTGGCCATCTTTGTTTACATAGATATAGTAAAAACTGGTAGCGACTATTCCAGTGAAACTACTTCATGAAACTTCACAGGAATGTTGCTCTTGATGTCTAGTTGATCCTATCAAAATTTCAGATAGGCCGTAGATTCAAGACGGCCGCCATGGCTAAAAATTGATTAAAAAATAATAATTTGTAGCGACTTCTTCTTGAAAACTATAAGTGATATTGATATGGGACTTTTTCTTAAATGATCAGCATGACATGACTTTGATCCTTGTTGAAAATCATTTTGATTCGACGTTAAACATGGCAGCCAGTGGCCATCTTTGTTTACATAGAGTTATATAGTAAAAATGAACAAGAGTCTTGATTGTTTTCTGGGAACAAAAGTATGACAGATACATAAAACTGAAGTAAACCTTTTTATTGATATTTAAATATAGAACTTATATCTGCAACCATTTACATATTCAATCTAAAATTCGATACCAACAATTTACACAAGCGATACAAACAATTTACATAATCGATACCAACAGTTTGCACATTCATTCTAAATGATACCATCAATTTACATATTTGATAACAACAATTTACATATTCAATCTAAATGATACCAACAATTTACATATTCAATCTAAATGATACCAACAATTTACATATTCAATCTAAATCATAACAACAATTTACATATTCAATTTAAATGATACCAACAATTTACATAATCGATACCAACAGTTTACATGTTCGATACCAACAGTTTACATATTCATTCTAAATAATACCATAAATTTACATATTCGATACCAACAATTTACATAATCGATACCAATAGTTTACATGTTCGATACCAACAGTTTACATATTCATTCTAAATAATACCATCAATTTACATATTCGATACCAACAATTTACATAATCGATACCAATAGTTTACATGTTCGATACCAACAGTTTACATATTCATTCAGAATGATACCAACAATTGACATATTGAATCTAAATGATACCACCTGATCAATTTACTTATTCGATACCAACAATTTACATATTTGATACCAACAGTTTACGTATTCATTCTAAATGATACCATCAATTTACATATTTGATACCAACACTTTACATGTTCGATACCAACAGTTTACATAATCGATACCAACAGTTTGCATAATCGATACCAACAGTTTGCATATTCATTCTAAATGATACCATCAATTTACATATTTGATACCAACACTTCACATGTTCGATACCAACAGTTTGCATATTCATTCTAAATGATACCAACAATTTACATATTGAATCACCAACAGTTTATATATTCATTCTAAATGATACCATCAATTTACATATTTGATACCAACACATTACATGTTCGATACCAACAGTTTCATTCTAAATGATACCGTCAATTCACATATTCATCATAAAATGATACCAACAGTTTACATATTCAATTTAAATGATACCAACAATTTACATATTCGGTACCAACAATTTACATATTCAATCTAAATGATACCAAATATTTACATATTCAATCTAAATGATACCAATAATTTACATATTCGGTACCAACAATTTACATATTCAATCTAAATGATACCAACAATTTACATATTCGGTACCAACAATTTACATATTCAATCTAAATGATACCAATAATTTACATATTCAATCTAAATGATACCAACAATTTACATATATATTCAGTCTAAATGATACCAATAATTTACATATTCGGTACCAACAATTTACATATTCAATCTAAATGATACCAACAATTTACATTTTCGGTACCAACAATGTATATATTCAATCTAAATGATACCAACAATTTACAGATCCAATCTTAATGATACCAGCAATGTATTTATTCAGTGTAAATGATACCAGTTGGTAAAAAAAATGCAGCTCATTAGGTACATATCCAGATGGTAATGGTTTACTCCTGGTGTCCCCACTTTTGATACTGGACGTATTATTGTTTGGGGGTTGTCAGCTCATTTGTTAGTAAACAGTTGCATATTCCTAGCGATAACTTCGAAACCATAAGACCCACACTCATGAACTTCATTAGGTACTTTGCCCTTGGTTAGAGGAGGAAGACTTTTTCTTGGGGTCAGTATGTCAACGGTCAAGGTTGCTATGACCTTATATGGAAATACGCATTCTGTGCGATAACTTGGAAACCATAACACCTACCATCATGAAACTTCATAGATTCATTACCCTTGGTGAGAGGTGGAACCCTATTTTTTGGTTGCGGGTGTGGGTGGGGTGGGGGGGGGGGAAGGGTTAGGGGGGGGGGGGTAATAAGTACATTGCTCTTGGTAAAGGCAAAACCCTATTGTTTTTGGGGTCAGTAGGTCAAAGATGAAGGTTGCTATGGCCTCATGTAGCAATATGCATTCTGCTTGATAACTTCAAAAGCATAATACCCATTCTCATGAAACGCCAATAGGTACATTGCCCTTGGTCAGAAGAGGAACCTTGTTGCTTTTGACAATGAACCAATCTGAGAAATACTTTCCTGTAACTAATTAATTACAAGACCTACAATCTTGAAACTTTACAGAATAAGTACCCATGTTAAAAAACTCTACCTTTGATGTTTTGAATAATCAAAAGATAAAGGCATAAACTACAAAAACATTTGTTAATGCAATGAATGTATTTATCACAACTTATAACACATAACTTTATAACACAATTCTATATTTTCGATAATCCACTAGTGGCATATAATAACATCAATGATTCATGTTAAGACAGTTATGTAGTTATGTGACATTACACATTATTTGATAAAAAGAATCTTACATTGATGCAAATTTATTATTGAATTGGATAAAAATTATACAATTACTGGCAAGCCATCGCACAATATAATTTGTGCCAACTGGTTGCATAAATTCAATAATAAATTAGCACTGGTGTATGATCGGCTATTTACAATATTTGAAAGAAACAGAATCAGAGTTTCAATGCATCTCAATGTCTCAAAGAAAAAAAGAAAAATTCCCTTGATATGAAAATCTCCATTTTATATTAGTGTGTGATTTATCTGAATACAGCCATGTGCCTAACATATTATATGTCAAGAATACAGTCAACTCTGCTCAAGAGACCAGCTGATTTAAAATACCGCTTGCTTTAAAGGGACACACTGCAATCTTGATTTTTTAAAAACTAATGGTGTCCCGTTAGTTTTCCTATGTAACTTACATTTGTTCAATCATTAATATTAATCATTAGAATAGTTCAAAACAAATTATTTTTACATATTAATAACTATATATTATATTGCACCAATACTATATTAAAACATTTGGTAGAATAGTCAAGACAATTAAAAGCTCAAATGTTAATTAATTTAATTATATGCAAGCAAATTTGAAGTCAAAATGATACAGGATTAATAAATCAAGGTGCTCATTTTAATGCATGATACACAACTCAAGATTGCCATGTGTCCCTTTAATAGGTAAAGCTCTACCTGAATTTGTGTTGGCTTGTGGCATATCTTGCCCACTTCAAATACAATTGATTTGGTTTGACCACCATTTCAGTTATATTGTTTTAAATTAAAATACACCTGTCGTATTAAGAGACCACCTGTGTTAAGAGACCAATTTTGCTGTATCCTCTAGTGGTCTCTTAATATAGGTTTGACTGTATTTACTATATAATACGTATTTTATTTCTAATAACACGACACGCTGACGTTGGAAAACATGATTATTTTCCTTCTGTGTTTGGACCTAGAAGAGATTACTCCATATAAAACTGTCCAGTAACATTACAGTTGTGTAAATCCTGTCTTAAAAGAATGCAAGTTGTAATTTCCTAGTAAAAATGTGAATATATATATATTTACGCTTTGTTTTAAAAGTCAGATATAGAGAAACTATGTGTCTCGGTGTTATACATTCTTGTATATGCATTTACAAAATATCGTAAAACATTAATTTTATTAAATCAGATTTGTTATGACCTGATTAGGCCCCACTTAAAAAATATTATGTTTCCCCATTTCCAATCGTCCCTCAAGAAAGGGCCCTACCCAACTATTTATGCCCCCGAAGGGTGGCATATAGTAGTCGCACTGTCTGTCCGTTCGTCCCTGTTCGTCCCTGTTTGTCCCCGTTCGTCTGACTCTGACAATAATGGACGGATTTTCAAATAACTTCGCACAATTGCTCACCACAACAAGACGACGTGTCGCGCACAAAATCCAGGTCCATGGCTCCAAGGTCAGAGGTCAAAGGTCAAAACAAAGTGCTTTCGTGTCCGGTTAATAACTCCGACATTCATGGACAGATTTTCAAATAACTTGGCACAATTGCTCACCACAACTAGACGACGTGTCGCGCACAAAACTCAGGTCCGTGGCTCCAAGGTCAAGGTCACACTTAGAGGTCAAAGGTCAAAACAAAGTGCTTTCGTGTCCGGTTAATAACTCCGACATTCATGGACAGATTTTCAAATAACTTGGCACAATTGCTCACCACAACTAGACGACGTGTCGTGCACAAAACCCAGGTCCGTGGCTCCAAGGTCAATGTCAAATTTAGAGGTCAAAGGTCAAATTCTGTCCAGTCAGTAACTCTGGCATTCCTGGACGGATATTCAAATAACTTGGCACAAGTGCTCAGCACAATCAGATCGTGAAGCGGTGTTAAAATTATGTTCGATTAGCGATAATAAATAGATGAAATGTTAAATATGTTTGAACTTATTTTATGACTAATTATGATCAATTAAACAATCAAATAACTCTGCTCAACACACTATTATTTTTTTTATCTAATTTGTAAACTCGATGTTTGTATATTCTATTCAATTAAATTCAGCTCATTATTCTTATTTCCGGTTTGTATGAATTGTGCTATTTTTCTAAATAAATACTTAATAAAGAAAAAAAAAAACACATTTTCCCCTGTATTTTCCTGGTAATAATTACATTTAAATACATATGTTACATGCAAGCAAATAATAACATATACTGAGAAAGATTAAATGCGTACATAAATAGCACCGTTTTCGACAATACACAAGTTCGGTTAGATTAAAATGTTTTGTTGCCAACTTCGATTTCTCGAACCCATAATTTCTCGAACATATTCCTATGGTCCCCGTGACTTTGAGTTATCGAAGTTCGACTGTAGGCAATAGTTTATACTTGTGGTTATTTGTCTTCCATGAACTACATATTTAAGGAGACACAAGGCAATCTTCAAGTAGTTATCCAGAATTAAAATATAAGTCTGCTTGCATATAATTAAACGCAATTAGTTTTCAATTTTTTCTTTGTTCTTTGTTATTCAACCTTAGATTTAGATTTTACTGGTGCAGTATAATAAAAAAGCATTAATAATGATCTGCAAATATGCAAGTTATATAGAAACAATAAATGGGTGCTGCGCGTCTTAAAAATCAAGATTGCCATATGTCCCTTTATATAGATATTTCTTTTTTGAGAGAGGAAAAACATGTTATAGAATTTATTCATAATAAACATAACTTTCAAAAACAATATTGTAATTAATATATTGCATTTATATCTGAGTTTTCTTGTTTAAGTAGAATTATACAAGCTCTTAATAAAGCTCCACTATTGTTATTCCACATATTGGGACTGGTATCCTTCGATTGCTTTTATTCAATAGACAGAATGTTCTGGTGGATAAAACAAAGAAATACTAATATTCAGTGTTTATAAAGAAGATATTTTTAATTATCTTATAGTCCATAGTGTTTAGTGATTATTTCTGATAATGTTAAAAATGTTAAACAAAAAAAAACTGTCTTGAAGGCTCAATGCTAAACTAAACTATTGTTTATTGTTCTGTATTTATTGATAGTTGTTCTGTATTTATTGATAGTTGTTCTGTATTTATTGATAATTGTTCTGTATTTATTGTTTATTGTTCTGTATTTATTGATAGTTGTTCTGTATTTATTGATAGTTGTTCTGTATTTATTGATTATTGTTCTGTATTTATTGATAGTTGTTCTGTATTTATTGATATTGTTCTGTATTTATTGTTCTGTATTTATTGATATTGTTCTGTATTTATTGATAGTTGTTCTGTATTTATGGATAGTTGTTCTGTATTTATTGATAGTTGTTCTGTATTTATTGTTTATTGTTCTGTATTTATTGATAGTTGTTCTGTATTTATCGATATTGTTCTGTATGTATTGATAGTTGTTCTGTATTTATTGATAGCTGTTCTGTATTTATTGATAGTTTTTCTGTATTTATTGATATTGTTCTGTATTTATTGATAGTTGTTCTGTATTTATGGATAGTTGTTCTGTATTTATTGATAGTTGTTCTGTATTTATTGTTTATTGTTCTGTATATATTGATAGTTGTTCTGTATTTATCGATATTGTTCTGTATGTATTGATAGTTGTTCTGTATTTATTGTTTATTGTTCTGTATATATTGATAGTTGTTCTGTATTTATCGATATTGTTCTGTATGTATTGATAGTTGTTCTGTATTTATTGATAGTTTTTCTGTATTTATTGATAGTTGTTCTGTTTTGATTGATAGTTTTTCTGTATTTATTGATAGTTGTTCTGTTTTGATTGATAGTTGTTCTGTATTTATTGATAGTTGTTTTGCTTTCACCTCTCGATATGGTAAAGATGGTTATGAGATTATTCTGAATCAGTCACATTTTCCAGTCATCATTTCTCAGCCGGCTGTTGTTCATTTATTTTGACAAATTGTGCATGTGCAAACAAGACCTTAAACCGTCAACATTTTGACCTGTATTTATTGATAGTTGTTCTGTATTTATTGATAGTTGTTTTGCTTTCACCTCTCGATATGGTAAAGATGGTTATGAGATTATTCTGAATCAGTCACATTTTCCAGTCATCATTTCTCAGCCGGCTGTTGTTCATTTATTTTGACAAATTGTGCATGTGCAAACAAGACCTTAAACCGTCAACATTTTGACCTGTATTTATTGATAGTTGTTCTGTATTTATTGATAGTTGTTTTGCTTTCACCTCTCGATATGGTAAAGATGGTTATGAGATTATTCTGAATCAGTCACATTTTCCAGTCATCATTTCTCAGCCGGCTGTTGTTCATTTATTTTGACAAATTGTGCATGTGCAAACAAGACCTTAAACCGTCAACATTTTGACCTGAATTTATTGATAGTTGTTCTGTATTTATTGATAGTTGTTTTGCTTTCACCTCTCGATATGGTAAAGATGGTTATGAGATTATTCTGAATCAGTCACATTTTCCAGTCATCATTTCTCAGCCGGCTGTTGTTCATTTATTTTGACAAATTGTGCATGTGCAAACAAGACCTTAAACCGTCAACATTTTGACCTGTATTTATTGATAGTTGTTCTGTATTTATTGATAGTTGTTTTGCTTTCACCTCTCGATATGGTAAAGATGGTTATGAGATTATTCTGAATCAGTCACATTTTCCAGTCATCATTTCTCAGCCGGCTGTTGTTCATTTATTTTGACAAATTGTGCATGTGCAAACAAGACCTTAAACCGTCAACATTTTGACATGTATTTATTGATAGTTGTTCTGTATTTATTGATAGTTGTTTTGCTTTCACCTCTCGATATGGTAAAGATGGTTATGAGATTATTCTGAATCAGTCACATTTTCCAGTCATCATTTCTCAGCCGGCTGTTGTTCATTCATTTTGACAAATTGTGCATGTGCAAACAAAACCTTAAACCGTCAACATTTTGACCTGTATTTATTGATAGTTGTTCTGTATTTATTGATAGTTGTTTTGCTTTCACCTCTTGATATGGTAAAGATGGTTATGAGATTATTCTGAATCAGTCACATTTTCAAGTCATCATTTCTCAGCCGGCTGTTGTTCATTTATTTTGACAAATTGTGCATGTGCAAACAAGACCTTAAACCGTCAACATTTTGACCTGTATTTATTGATAGTTGTTCTGTATTTATTGATAGTTGTTTTGCTTTCACCTCTCAATATGGTAAAGATGGTTATGAGATTATTCTGAATCAGTCACATTTTCCAGTCATCATTTCGCAACCAGCTTTTGTTCATTCATTTTGACAAATTGTGCATGTGCAAACAAAACCTTAAACCGTCAACATTTTGACCTGTATTTATTGATAGTTGTTCTGTATTTATTGATAGTTGTTTTGCTTTCACCTCTCGATATGGTAAAGATGGTTATGAGATTATTCTGAATCAGTCACATTTTCCAGTCATCATTTCTCAGCCGGCTGTTGTTCATTTATTTTGACAAATTGTGCATGTGCAAACAAGACCTTAAACCGTCAACATTTTGACCTGTATTTATTGATAGTTGTTCTGTATTTATTGATAGTTGTTTTGCTTTCACCTCTCGATATGGTAAAGATGGTTATGAGATTATTCTGAATCAGTCACATTTTCCAGTCATCATTTCTCAGCCGGCTGTTGTTCATTTATTTTGACAAATTGTGCATGTGCAAACAAGACCTTAAACCGTCAACATTTTGACCTGTATTTATTGATAGTTGTTCTGTATTTATTGATAGTTGTTTTGCTTTCACCTCTCGATATGGTAAAGATGGTTATGAGATTATTCTGAATCAGTCACATTCTCCAGTCATCATTTCGCAACCAGCTTTTGTTCATTCATTTTGACAAATTGTGCATGTGCAAACAAAACCTTAAACCGTCAACATTTTGACCTGTATTTATTGATAGTTGTTCTGTATTTATTGATAGTTGTTTTGCTTTCACCTCTCGATATGGTAAAGATGGTTATGAGATTATTCTGAATCAGTCACATTTTCCAGTCATCATTTCTCAGCCGGCTGTTGTTCATTCATTTTGACAAATTGTACATGTGCAAACAAAACCTTAAACCGTCAACATTTTGACCTGTATTTATTGATAGTTGTTCTGTATTTATTGATAGTTGTTTTGCTTTCACCTCTCGATATGGTAAAGATGGTTATGAGATTATTCTGAATCAGTCACATTTTCCAGTCATCATTTCTCAGCCGGCTGTTGTTCATTCATTTTGACAAATTGTGCATGTGCAAACAAAACCTTAAACCGTCAACATTTTGACCTGTATTTATTGATAGTTGTTCTGTATTTATTGATAGTTGTTTTGCTTTCACCTCTCGATATGGTAAAGATGGTTATGAGATTATTCTGAATCAGTCACATTTTCCAGTCATCATTTCTCAGCCGGCTGTTGTTCATTCATTTTGACAAATTGTGCATGTGCAAACAAAACCTTAAACCGTCAACATTTTGACCTGTATTTATTGATAGTTGTTCTGTATTTATTGATAGTTGTTTTGCTTTCACCTCTCGATATGGTAAAGATGGTTATGAGATTATTCTGAATCAGTCACATTTTCCAGTCATCATTTCTCAGCCGGCTGTTGTTCATTTATTTTGACAAATTGTGCATGTGCAAACAAGACCTTAAACCGTCAACATTTTGACCTGTATTTATTGATAGTTGTTCTGTATTTATTGATAGTTGTTTTGCTTTCACCTCTCGATATGGTAAAGATGGTTATGAGATTATTCTGAATCAGTCACATTTTCCAGTCATCATTTCTCAGCCGGCTGTTGTTCATTCATTTTGACAAATTGTGCATGTGCAAACAAAACCTTAAACCGTCAACATTTTGACCATGTTCATTATATACTCAGTTGCAAAAGAAAGTGTACACTTTGAACATTTTACTTTACACCCCTATCCCCTTTATCAAGCGACAATCCTTTATTGAATCAACCTATTGAAAAACAAAGGACAACATGATATTGACAATAGAATGATAAAATTGTTGGTACCAAACATGACATATTCATTTTGAAATTTATACAATTAATTATAATTATCAGTGCATACTTTCTTTCGCAAATCAGATGTGTACACTTTCTTTTGTAACTGGGTATATGGTGCCTGTTGGTAATAAAGGGGAGCAGAATCCTACAGTGGACCTGAGTTTACATGTATGTCATATTATAACATCCTGTCTTACTTTTCCAGGCCATGCGGGTACAATGGACGCCACCACTACGTGAAAGTTTTGCCTACCCATTCCTCGTCCTACAGGTGTTTCTAGTCACTCATCTTTTAAGGTACGCACATATTTTATTTACTCAATGTTGTGTTTGTCATTCTCAAGTCTCTCAATCCTAGTACTGATTTACACATAATCCTTTTTCCTTCCATTCCATCTATATAGTATTCAAACTCCTGGTACCAGTTTTCATTCCATTCTGTCTGTATATAATTCAAAGTCCTGGTACCAGTTTTCACTAGTAAATTGGCTCCTATGCATCTTTTTGTCTCGCCCACGTTAGTGGGTAGTAAGACATATCAGTCATTTTTCCGGCGGCAGCGGCCTCGGCCACATTTTAAATCAACTTTATCTCAACAACCGCTTCTCGAATTTTTCTGAAACTTTGTCAGATGCTTTGTAGGGTGAAGGGACATCACCTAATGCCAAACTTACCAAGGTCAAGATAATACTTTGCGTTATTTTTCCAAAACTTAACCTTGGTTAGGTAACAACTTTGGTTAGGTTAACTGTATGTGATTGCCTCATTTTCTTTATTTGATACTTGGTCATATATATTGTTGGCATGAACGACACAAATTACCAAGGTCAAGGTCATATTTTGCTTATTTTTCCCTAACTTGACCTTGGTTAGGTATCTTAACCTCATTAACTTTATGTGATTGCCTCACTTTATGTCTTTGATACTTGGTCAAATGTATTGTTGGCATTGGTGGACATCGCTGAACGACAAAACATACCAAGGTCAAAGTCATATTTTACGTTATTTCCCCCAAACTTAACCTTGGTTAGGTAACTTAACCTCAGTTAACTTTATGTGATTGCCTCACTTTGTCTTTGATACTTGGTCATATGTATTGTTTACCCTAAACATCATTTTGGTTAGGTAAATTAACCTGAATGAACTTTTTCTGATAACTTTGATACTTGGTCATATGCATTGCTGTCATTGGTGGACATCACTGAATGGCAAAATTTACCAAGGTCAAGATAATATTTTGCGTTATTTTTCCAAAACTTAACCTTGGTTAGGTAACAACTTTGGTTAGGTTAACTGTATGTGATTGCCTCATTTTCTTTATTTGATACTTGGTCATATATATTGTTGGCATGAACGACACAAATTACCAAGGTCAAGGTCATATTTTGCTTATTTTTCCCTAACTTGACCTTGGTTAGGTATCTTAACCTCATTAACTTTATGTGATTGCCTCACTTTATGTCTTTGATACTTGGTCAAATGTATTGTTGGCATTGGTGGATATCGCTGAACGACAAAACATACCAAGGTCAAAGTCATATTTTACGTTATTTCCCCCAAACTTAACCTTGGTTAGGTAACTTAACCTCAGTTAACTTTATGTGATTGCCTCACTTTGTCTTTGATACTTGGTCATATGTATTGTTTACCCTAAACATCAGTTTGGTTAGGTAAATTAACCTGAATGAACTTTTTCTGATAACTTTGATATTTGGTCATATGCATTGCTGTCATTGGTGGACATCACTGAATGGCAAAATTTACCAAGGTCAAGGTCATATTTTGAATTATTTCCCCCAAAATTATATGGGTTAGGTAACTTAACCTTAGTTAACTTTATGTCTTTGATACTTGGTCATATGTATTGTTGGCATTGGTGGACATTGCTGGACGACAAAAAATACCAAGGAGAAGGTCATATTTTGCGTTATTTTCCCCAACCTTAGTTACGAATCTTAACCTTGGTTAGGTAACTTATAAGTGAGGAAATGTCGATTCTTACGGATGGCGGGAGGTGTATACAGTACTGGTTCTACCCAGGAAAAGTGGATGGTCTGCCTCCACCACAAGAAATCGACCATCATATATAACCTTACATGTGTTGAAAATGACGTAAAACACCATACAAACAAACAAACAAAAGTAATTTAACGTCAGTTTACTTCATGTGATTACCTCACTTTATGTCTTTGATACCTGGTCATATGTCTTGTTGGTATTGATGGACATTGCTGAACGACAAAAAAGACCAAGGTGAAGGTCATGTTTTGCATTATTTTCCCAAAATTACACCCTGATTAAACCACTTAACCTCAGTAACTTAACTTCTTATGATTACCTCGCTTTTATTTGTTTGATACTTGGTTATATGAAGTGTTGTCTTTGGTGGACATCATTTAAGCACAAAACCAGTGGGCCAGTTTAGTTTTTCCTGTTAAAAATAATGCTGTTTATATCATGACAATGTGTGACAACTCCCATGCATGGTCAACTCCCATGTTCCCGTCACCAAGGTTAAGGTCAGACATAGACTTTAAAGGTTAAAGTTGGGAATCTTGGTGTCTTCGTCATATCGCCTAAACCTGTGAGCAGATTTTTATTTCCTTTTGAAATTAATGCTTATTGCATCATGACGAGAGACCACGTTAAATCCCAAGTTCCTGTTGCCAAGGTCACACGTAGACTTTATAGATCAATGTTGGGTATCGTCTTGGAAATCAGTAATATGCCATCATAAGTATTGTCTTTGAAATATTAATAACAATGTATTTAAGCCATCTTCAGTCATGATTAGTCACATATTATTTTTATGCCCCTGAACATTTTTCGGGGGCATATAGTAATCGCACCGTCCGTCTGTCTGTTCGGATTCTGTCTGTCTGTCCGGAGTCTGTCTGTCTGTCCGTCATTCCGCAGTTCGTGTCCGGACCGTAACGTCACAACCCCTGCAGGGATTTTTAAATAACTTCGCACAAGTTATCACCATAACAAGACGATGTGTCGCGCGCAAAACCCAGGTATTTAAGGTCAAGGTCACACTTGGAGGTCAAAAGTCAAATTGTGTCCGGTCAATAACTCTGGCATTCATGGACGGATTTTCAAATAACTTGGCACAAGTGCTCATCACAACATGACGATGTGTCGCGCACAAAATTCAGGTCTGCGGCCCAAGGTCAAGGTCACATTTAGAGGTCAAAGTTCAAATTGTGTCTGGTCAATAACTTTTGCATGCCTGGACGGATTTTCAAATAACTTGGCACAAGTGCTCACCAAAACCAAACGACGTTTCGTGCACAAAATCCAGGTCAATGGCTTCAAGGTCAAGGTCATACTTAGAGATCAAAGGACACTTCGGGGGCATTTATCACTTCCAGTGATATTTCTTGTTGTATTTATTTTCTGTGCTTTACTGCAGGTCAAAAAGTCTCACACTGTTATAACCAGACCCTTTAAACATTGTAACCATAAGCCTAGAGTTCTGACGATCAACACAGATTGATGCGGAAAATGCCTGTTTATCTGTCATTATTGATACTACTGTACCAAGTTTCCTCTTGCCTTTCTCATTCAGCTGTATCACACGTTGTGGGTACTCGTTACTCACTAACACACTGCCCCGCCCATCCACACATACTCCCCATGTGCTGTTCAGTTCCTTGTCCTCGAATGTTGACAGTAGTTGACCGTCAGTAGTCAGCCTCACCAGCCCTTTGTCGTAGTCTACCACGTAGATCTTGGTTCCGTCACGACTGAAAACAATATGCCTGGTACTGGAGAACATTTCAACGCCATTACTATCCTTGTAGAGTGTGCGGAGACACGTGCCTGCTAGGTTGTATATGTATACTGTGTTACTGCGGTCTGAGACGTACAGCTGACCGTTGTTGTATGCCAGACCCTCACAGACGTGATTTGTCTTGAAAGACCGGGTTACAGCCATCTTGTCACTGCCCACAGACACGAAGTATGTGTTGTTGTTTACTGCAGTCACAGCTGCTTCTTGGCCACTGACACAGCATACATCATTTGGGCAGGAAGGTAGATCACAGTGATTGGTCACCTGGTATAAGGAGTTGAGTTGTTTCAATTTGCTGTTGTGGTTATCAGCCAAAAGTATGGTGCCATCTGGCATTTGGCAGCTTCCTGATATATAACAGTTACTTTTATCTTCTTTTATGTTAACGCTATATTCTCTTTCATTTGTGGCTGTATAACGTTGGATCTTTTGTCGCTTCTTGACCTTCACCTCTGGACTGGTCATCTTCACTTCAAGTTTGCCCAGACTTTTTAATTTGAAAAGAGTGCTCTCTAGTGTTGGATTAATAATAAACTTGAAGCTCATGTTTCTAGGATTTGTAGAAACAGTTTTCATCAACTGAACCCCTTTGTCAATTTGTTGTTGGCAAGTTTTAACATTAATGAATACTTGAGACTCGTTATCTGGGCTGGTAGTTTGGAGTTTATGCCTAACTTGCTGAAGCCTGGCTAATATGTCATCACATGCTTTAATGTCCTCTTGGATTTTGTTGGTGCTATTTTTGTGATGCTTGTCTACATCGGTAGTTGCTTCTTTCTCCAGATCGTCAAATATTTTGTTGGCTCGCTTTCGACAATCATTGATGCATTCCAGGACCTCGTTCCTAGACTTGTCAAGTGTGGTTTTGTTCTGCTCTCTGGCCCTCTTCATATTTTCTATGTCAGTCTTAATGCAATCAAAATTTTGATTTACCTTCTTTAGTTCTGGACTTTGATTGATTCCTTTGGCCACATCTGGTATGAACTGCATGTCGGCACATGCCCTGAAATAAAATTATTTTGTTATTTTGTTTGCACTAAAGTATATTGGGAGTCAGGTCATGGTAATATATAGACTCATCTATCCATTTTTTCTGTATCGTTAACTAGTTTTATCTATTAAACAAAATATTTTGTTTGTCATGGATAAAGTCATATGTGTTTAAACCTCTAAAGGGAGGGAGCATACAGTAATTGCACTGTCCATCTTTCCGACCGTCCATATGTTTGAAACAATCACATATCAGCCATAATTTTACAAATGTACTGAAGGGAATTTCATGAAATGTCACACACATTTTAATCACAATGAGGTGTGTAGTGCAAAAGAATCAGGTCTGTATTTAGAAAGTCAAGGTCACATTTGGAGGTCAAAGGTGAACAAATGAGTCAAAATAGTGGCTCAGTCATAACTTTTAAAAGAACTAAAGAGAGTTTAATGAAACTACACACAAACATTAATCACAATAAAAAGGTGTGTCACTTGCAAGACTTTACCGCAATGGTCAAGGTCACACTTGGATGTCAAATGTCAAAGGTCAAATGAGTCCAACTATTGCCCCTTGCCATAACTTTGAAAGTACTAAAGGGAATTTGATGAAACGTCAGAGAAACATTAACAATGAGAATGAGTGTCGCGGGCAAGTACATGTCAGTACCTTAAAGTTCAATCTCATTAAAATCATATCCTAATTACGCTTTGATACTCTCCGCTATTGGACCTGACAACTTTGCCTTTGAGGTCATGTCAGATCGACCTTTCATTAAATCAATATTCATGAAAATATCAGCTAAATTCAACCAATGAAATCGCGCGTTTCATATGCACTTCAGATGACATTCGAGTGAACTGAACAAACGAAAATCTACATAAAACAGATCTATATCCGAATAAAGATAAAGTCTTCCTGTGTTATCGCTGTGTTATTGCACGATAAATTCAAAGAAATGCATGCATTAATAAATGCATGCATGTTTTACATCAAGATACGATGAAAATCGCTGTCATGTGTATTTTGAAAATATATATTCCACCGAAATTATTACGACATTAGATATTCTAAATAGTAAGCCACATGCAGTACACCGGGTTCGCTTAGCTCAGTTGATAGCGTACTCGACCGCTGATACACGAGTGTCATTTTAGTGTGGTTTCAATCCCACAAATCGGTAGTTTTTTTTGTAAGGCTATTAAATTCCGTCAAACAATCTTTTTTTTCCAGTAAATATACAATATTGGTTGGTGTATTATGTTTGTCAATGCAGTTCTTTTGTGTTTTATAAGCTAAACGTTACGGACATTGTCTCTATCAATACCGAACATAGACCGCTCCACAGCGGTTTACTGAAACGCGACATGCGCATTGAAGTTGTCAATACTAAACAATTTTGTAGGCTGAAATCTGATTGGCTACTCGTAAAGTCAATCTGACGTGACCTGCAATGGAGCGTGGTCAGATCCTTAGAGCGAACGGTATGGTAGAATGATAAAGGGTCTGATTTTAATGAGATTGCTTAAAGGTCAATGTAACACTTAGAGGTCAAATGTCAAATGAGTGAAATCACGTCTTATGGATAACTCCTAAACTTTTGAAAGGATTTTGCTATAACTACTCAAAAATATTCACTAAATAGATGGTGTGTCTCGTGCAAGAATTAGGTAACAGGACAAGGTCACACTAAGAGGTCAAACTTTTAATGAATTGGGTATTTCATATTTTTTAAAGCCCTTTGTTTTATCAGCCACATATCGGACTTTTTCAGCTTGAAAAGTGCATAACTGCATAATAAACTGCAGTCTGGTATATCATCTTAGTCATGTTAAAAAAAAAATATAATGCTATATTTTTACACCAGCCAAATAGTAGATTAAATCCCTCCATCTGGGTTCACAAAATGGGGTTTATTTGGCTAATTATCTGTGAAAAGTAGGTCTGTGTGTTTATATTACATTGTTTGGCTGGTCACTTTATGGATTTTCAATTTTAGCAGAAAGGACTTCGTATGTAGTTTAAAAAAGCACTTTAAAATCTTCAAAAAAGGACACGATCATAAATTGTTGTCATACATTTATCTGTTGTCCATACTCGAAACTACTTCTATAGAAGTACGCCAAAATGTGGTTTAGGAAATGAATGAACTAAAAGGTAGGGTTATGTGACTTTTTTAAGTCTTGAAACTTTGCAGGTAGATTTTCCATGACAAGAGGATGACTACATTTTTGGGTCAATAGATTCAATGTCAAGGTCACAATGACCTGATAATGAAAAACCTTTTATAACTCTTTAGGACTTTTAACTTTATAGGTGGATAGCCTGTGATGAGAGGATGACCACTATACATATTGGGGTCAAGTCAATATGTTAAAGGTCAAGGTCACCATGATGAACAACCTTGTCCGCTTTATAATCTCCAAGAATTTTAACTTTACAGGTAGACTGTCCATGGTGAGAAGATAACCCCTATATGGTTTAGGGTCAATTTGTACAAGTTCAATTTTACCATGACTTGATAATGAAAAACCTTGTGTTAACCATATTAAAGTAATACACAAATTATACACATTTTAGATGGAATTCATTTGCTTTTAGACCTGGGTAAGTAGGTAGGTTAGTAAATTTTATGTTATTTAACATTTGAATTGTAGAATGGGAAATTGGTTGATAAGTGGTTAATCAGGGCTAGAAATTAACATGTTTAGTTTCTTACTTGAACACATGTTTTACTAGCCAGTCAGACTACTCAGACACAAACATTTGGTAGCCCGTCATCATTTTCACTAGCCTCAGGCTACCTGACAAGTAGTACTCTAGTTTCTATATTTGTATCTATCCTTTAGGAAAATGTTGATTTTAGTTAAAGCTCAGGTAAGTTTGAAAACCAATACCACTAATTAATACATTTTCAGTTCTTCCTCCTTAATGACAACTTTTGAGTCTAAAAAATATATATCTGTTCTTAAACATATCATGAACAATGGTAAAACATAATTCGTTAAGGTCATAGTCTTTACTGAAATGGAATGTAGCGACACAGCCAAACAACCTATTATTCAGAGTTTTGAAAAACTTGTAAAACGTTCAAAGAATTATCAAAATCGGATGATAAACAAAAAATATATGACCATTTGAAGGATGTTCTTAAACGGATATGGGAGCCGCCAGTTTTGGAACTGTGATGTCATAGTTCCAAATTACAATACATGGAATATTGATAAATATCATTTAAAGCAAGGAAAATCACTGCAAATGAATGCAAAATCATTTACTGGTCATATAAAGCATTATTGCCATTATGAATATATAGTTTTAGTATAGTTACTGTCATTTTTGTCTCGCCTTTTCGAAGAAAAAAAGAGCATAGGTGTTGCTTTTCCGGCAGAGGCGGCAGCGGCGTCAACATTCAAATTGCGTTTAGGTCATTTTCTCACAAACTGTATACACTAGACCATTCAAACTTTGCTTACAGTTGTATCTGAGGTGGTACATTGCAAAAAGACAAAGCAAATGTGGATGTGACCTTGACCCTGGAAGTAAAGGGCAGATAACCTTATAATTGTTACCTTCAACTTTTGCTTTCAGGTCACTTTTTCACACACTGTATGCACTAGACTTTTCAAACTTTGTTTATAGTTGTATCTTGAGTGGTACATTGCAACGTGACAAAGCAAATGTGGATATGACCTTGGCCCTCCAAGCAAAGGGCAGATAACTTAATAATTTCTACCTTCAACCTTTGCGTTTAGGTCACTTTCTCGTAAACTGTATGCACTACACCTTGCAAACTTTGTTTATAGTTGTATCTTGGGTGGTACATCGCAATGTGACAAAACAGATGTGGATGTGACCTTGACTTTCTAAGCAAAGGTCAGATAACCTTATAATTTTATCTTTAACTTTGGTGTTTAGGTCACTTTTTCACAAACTGTATGCACTAAGACCTTTCAAACTTCGAAAATTATTTTGATGCGACGTTTAACATGGCCATCAGCGGCCATCTTTATTTACATAGTTATATAATGAAAACTATAAGTGATATTGATATGCGTCTTTTCCTAAAATTATCAGTGTGACATGATGTTGATCCTTGTCGAAAATGATTTTGATTCGACTTTAAACATGGCTGCCAGCGGCCATCTTTGTTTACATAGAGTTATATAATGACAACTTGTAGCGACTACTCCTCTGTAACTACTGAACAGATTTGCAGAAATGTTGCTCTTGATGTCTAATTGATCCTAGCAAAATTTCAGGTCGGCCGAAAATTCAAGATGGCCGCCATGGCTAAAAATAGATTTTTAAAATACAAGTTTGTAGCCACTACTTCTTGAAAACTATAAGTGATATTGATATGGGACTTTTTCTAAAATGATCAGTATGACATGTTGTTGATCCTTGTCAAAATTGATTTTGATTTGACGTTAAACATGGACGCCAGCGGCCATCTTTGTTTACATAGGGTTATATAATGAAAACTTGTAGCGACTACTCCTCTGAAACTACTTGACGGATTTTCATGAAACTTCACAGGAATGCTAATCCAGCTATCAAAAACCTATCAGTAGAGGTTCAAGGTCATTGACATCTTGTTATTATAAGTGTTATTATTATTTTTTTTAGTATTATTATTATTTTTTTATTTTTTTTATTTTACTTTTTTTAATTATTATTATTATTATTTTATTTTTATTAGCTTATAAGTTTTTATTGATTTTTTCCACTGTGTTGGATTTGACAAAACAGTTGGACGTATGATGTCTAGTTGTGCATATTGCTCTTTTTTTCGGTTTGTTAATTTTTGATGACCCCTTGATATTTTGTACTTTGAATGTCTTGTCGACGCTAATCCTCCTAAATACGATGTTGGATTTCGACGAAATTTGGCAGGAAGCATCAGTATGATGTCTAGTTGTGCAAATCACTGTATATCAATCAAATCTTGGACAAGTTCGAAAACCAGCTAGATTTTTTAGTAATGACAGAGTTATGGCCCATAATTTATTGAAAAATGCCATATTGTATTTTCCTTTATTATTTCCCCCACTCCCCACTGCAAACTCCATTGTTTTTAGTCACTAAAATAATTACAAACTTTCATTTAAGCATCATTGGCCTGTTTATTTTTAAGTCCCGCCCCCATTAGGCGAGACATGTGAATCCGCGGATTTCTTGTCTTCCTATAAATCAGTAAAGTTTCATATTTATAAATATTCCATGTATGGTCATTTAGAACTATGATGTCATAGCTTCCATATCCGTTTCAACAAAACCTTCACATGATCATATCTTCTTTGTTTATTTTCCGATTTTGATCATTCTTTCACTTTTTTCTAAGTTTTTCAGAACTCTGTATAATAAACATTGTTTGGCTGTGTCGCTACATTTCCTTTAAAAGAATATATTTAAACTTTCCAGTATCATTCATTTGAGAAAATAATGGATTAACACTAACACTTATTTTCTGAAAGAGAATTTTTATTATTGAATTTAGCAATGTGAAAGTCACTAAAAAGTGAGTTATTTTCCACTTCTAAATTGCATAACAAACATATCAACATGAGGATTTTTGAATGCAAGGTGGAAAGCCCGTGTTTGACCAGGTTCTGATCAACATATATTCATTCATAACAAGTGTCAAGCTCCAGATTATCTGAGTTTTTATTCATCATAACATGTGTCAAGCTCCAGATTATCAGTATTCATTCATATCTAGTGTCACGCTCCATATTACCGAGTTGCATTTCGTTTGATGTTTATTTTTATTTGCTTGCATATTTTAAAAATTGTTTTTATGTCCATTTTCAAAAATATATTATGGAGTCTATTCATTTTCTCAGTAATGTTTGGTGAATTCGGGCACTGTACTTACAAAAAGATTTAATGTTTTGTTTGTAAACATATATTTCGAAATCGACTAAATCATTTAACTGCAAATGGCTGTGCATTTTAATCTATTTCGTCCGGCTAGGTTCTGTTCTGTTTCTTCTTGTTGTTGTTTTCATATCAAAATTATGGCCACTTACCCTTGTATTTACTTTCAATTCTTTCTTCCACCTATAAATTTGTATTTTTATTTTTTACTAAATACTACAGTAAAGTTTATTTCCAATGTGTGGGACAGACATAGGGAAGTTGTTTGTCCCTGCAGCAGAAGGCGTTTTCTAGGTTATGCCACTGAACTTGGACAAGTTCAAAACCAGTTGCATCAGACTAGACACATCAGAGTTATCTAGCCTTTGATTTTTAAAAAAATTGTTTTCCAGTAGGCCTCTCTTGTTCCTGGAAGACTGCTTAATACACGCCACTCTGTAAATGACATAATTTTAGACATGGAGGTCATCTTGAGTGACAGCTTGGCCATACAACACAAATATGTCTATCCATCAGCAATTTCGTAAAATAATATTCTAGTCTAGATTTGAAACAGTTTAATGACAATTGATCACAATATTATATATTTGGAATGGATCGACCCTCTAACATTTTTGTAGGTCGCCCAAGATCGCCAATTTGGCTAAAACTATGTCAGATTTATAGAAAGGTTAAATGTCCAGCAATCGTGCAAATATTCATACAGTATTTAAGTTTCCTATCAAACCTTGCATTCTTAGTACTTTTAGTACTTTTATTTTTGTATCTGCCTTCCTCAAAAGCTTATGAGGTCTATTTGTAACTTTACAAAAGAGGAAACTTTAATTAAAGTCCGGCTATGTCGTTCTTAAGTAAATACCCTTCACATTCATATTTATCCATAACATTGCAATACATTTTTAGTTTATGACCAATTTCTGGGTTGTCTATGGAAGATCTCCAGAAGGATTCAAAAAAGGCTTTTTGTTTTCTTTAACGTTGGGTCAAAGGTCTTTTACGGTATTAGGGTTGGTATGTGAGCAATGAAGGTAACGGTCATAACTTGGGATATAACAAGGAATCTGACATATTGTCTCAAGGGTGGATGGGAAGTAGTGAGGTAGGATTGGAAATACACTATACATTTTACAAACACAAAGTCTTTACTTTAAAGAACTACAGTTACCTGCCTACACATGTAAGCAAGTCTAGAAAACAAATATTTTCATAAAATTCAAGATAATATAAATATATAGATACCTATGATCAAGGGACACACACACATGGCAGCATAAAACGTCATGAATTCCGCAGTGCATTTCCAGGACTTTAGCGCTGTGTCTGGGACATGGCTCCGTGGGTACAGATGCACTCTTTCTCTCTTTACCCCACTTTTTCACTTGCGCTCGTCCCAAAACATTATGATTTTTCAACGCAGGTAAAGCTCTATGGTGGTCCAGACATTTTACACAATAAAAATCGCCACAGTCGGCACAGTAATGCTGTGCTTCAACACTGGTGTTATTCCTACTTTCACAGGAGGTACATATATAGTCAAATGTTTCGTCAGAACCTCCTTTAACTGACCTAGACAAGATTTTAGCTGAAGCCATTTTGTTTTGTCCAAATCTAACACCCTAACAACATGCACACTATCATTTTCATGAACTGAAGTAGCATTTAATAGTTAATAATACATCAGAAATATGTTGGCCTGATATTCTAACATAAATACAGACCCGCACAGTCAGATAGGATATTAAGGATCCTCACAAATCATTTAAATTATTTCTTGAAGTGAAACAAATACACAATCAACAAAGTCAACACCCTGATGTTGGACTTTAATCTTGGAACAGTTCGAAAAATGAGATCATCATAATAATTTATTGTGATATGTTAATCAGCTATCATTTTCGTAAATGTTAAAGTTCAAATACATTTATCATTGAAATTATTGAGGGAAACATTGAGGTCATGTTCAGAGATTGCTACATACCTTTATATAACAAATAGTACTATTTTTCAGCTCTGCTGGCCAAAAAACCTTACATGTGTTAAAAATGACATAAAACACCTTACAAACAAACAAACAAGCAAATATCATTGAACGCTCGGACGAGTTATGGCCCTTGTTTACTGAAAAGTGCCAGTCTGCCTTGTGAACATTCTAGCATCTCGCACCTTCATTTTGTATTTGATCTTTCCAACACTTTGCAAGATTGTTTAATATCAATGATAGCTCAGACAAGTTCAAAACCCAGCTACATCAGATTACCATATAGCCCCATTAGCCCTGTGTTAACGCTCCCATCCTAATAAACTCTCCCCCACCCACCCATAGAAACGTGGCACACTTGTTTATTATCATTACAAAATGTTATATGACGAGAACCATAACTTTGTCTTGTGTTTTACTTGTTACAACTTTTTGACTTAGATTTTCCAGTTAGAATGTTGAATGTACAGTCATATTCCAAATAATAGCTTTTTTACTTGGCGTACATATTCATCATCATTAAAGTAGCATTCAAGGAGGTCAGTCAACCACAAAACATAGAAACAAGCACGCAAACAGACAAACAAGAAGGCAAAAGTAATATTCAATGCAAACGACATCACAAACACAAAAGGGTTGACAATAGGGCTACCGCCTTGGACCGGTCAGTGGTAAAGTAGGCCACTTGGGGTTTAAACCGGTTCTAGGGTGCACCAAATCTCACACTTACCCTACTGTCATCCCATTAAAACAGGACAGTGTAAATAAAGAAATCCCCGCCATGATCTAATCTCTAACCAACAAGGCAGCATCAGTAGGCAATATAAGTAAAACACAAATATGCTCGTGTAAATATAGTACAAAACACGATAGCCTAGAAAGCCACAATGAATGTACTCAATGACTTGGCAGAAGCCAGAGCAACAAGAGAATAAACCATTAAGGGCACGACAAAAAAGATCATAATAAAAACATCAAACGCCACCGTCCCATTGGGCTTCAGGTAGGCATCATAATAGGGTCCACAGCCTGTCCGGTCATCGTACAATTAAAGAGAAAAGCATAGTGGCGAACCGTAAAAGGGTCCACCACCAAGCATGCAGTACGTTGCAAAATGATAGGGTCATAACCTCTTTTGATAAACTTTTTAACAAGGTTGTGATAGTCCTTGTCGCAGAAGAGTCCTTAAATTACTGTTATATTTGGAAAGAAGATCAGGGTAACGATAATAACATTTTGCAAAGGTTTTACAAAGTTTATGGTAACGGTACCCCTGATTGAGTAGCTTTTTAGTTATACAAAGATTACGAATATTAAAGTCCTCAACTCGAGTACAAGCTATTGAAAAACGAATAAGTTGAGACACATACACCCCATAAGAAGTTGCTCGGGGAACATCCCCATCCAAGTGGGGATAATTAACAGTGTCAACATTAAAATCATCTCTCTTGTCATAGATTTTGCTAATTATTTCACCATTTTCAATCGAGAGATCTAAATCAAGAAAAGAAACGTTGTTTTCAGATATATTAGCTTTGTTAAGCTGATGTTCTTTAGGATAAATATTATTAACCATAGTTGGAAAGAAAGGGTTGTCAATGTTCAATATGTCATCCAGATACCGAGAGGTGTCATTAAAGGCTTCAATAACATCTGCATGGGTATCTGGTGTAAAGAAATATAGACAACAGACAAACAAGAAGGCAAAAGCAATAATAAATGCAAAAGACAAACATGAATGGCAATGTAAAGACATGACATCACAAACACAAAAAGGGTTGACAATAGGGCTACCGCCTTGGAACGGTCAGTGGCAAAGTAGGCCACGGGGGGTTTAAACCGGTTCTAGGGTGCACCAAACCTCACACTTACCCTACTGGCATCCCATTAAAACAGGACAGTGTAAATAAAGAAATCCCCGCCATGATCTAATCTCTAACCAACAAGGCAGCATCAATAGGCAATATAAGTAAAACACAAATATGCTCGTGTAAATATAGTACAATAAAACAATAGCCTAGAAAGCCACAATGAAGGTACTCAATGACTTTGCAGAAGCCAGAGCAGTAAGAGAATAAACCATTAAGGGCACGACAAGAAAGATCATGGACAAACATCAAACGCCACCGTCCCAATGGGCTTTAGGTAGGCGTCATCACAGGGTCCACAGCCTGTCCGGTCATCGTACAATTAAAGAGGAAAGCATAGTGGCGAACTGTAAAAGGGTCCACCACCAAGCATGCAGTACGTTGCAAAATGATAAGGTCATAAGACTCAACATGAAATCTCTTTCATACCAAAATAAAAACAAAAACAAATCTGCGACAAGTGGTGCACAGTTCGTACCCATAGGGATACCAATAATTTGTCTATAAACGGTGGTTCCATACCTGACGAAAATATTTTCTGATAGGAAGATGAGTGCTTCACAAACTTCATAGCAACTCCACATAGTATAATTGTCTAAACTGACATTAGTAAAAACGCTTTAATATTATTACATTCCAAAAATGTAGTATTTTCTCTAGCGAATGTTTTTTGAATAAGAGAAATTAGCTTGTCTTTAATAAGGTGATGTGGTAAGGTTGTATATAGTGTAGAGAAGTCATAAGTGCTTATTGATGAAACTTGACCTTTATTGAAAATTTTATCAAGAAATTCTCCTGAATTTTTAATAGACCAAAATAATTTAATCCCAGAGTTTTCATAAGTTTTGTCACAATATAGTTTAACGTGATCTTTAAACGACATTATGACAAGAAGTTAAAAGTTTGGAGATGTTTGTTGTGGTGCAGGCACTAGAATTCGAAATAAAGCGAGCCTTATACGGATTTTTATGTAATTTAGGAATCCAGTACATAATAGGCAGTTTATTTTGCTTATCGTTTACACCAGCCTTGAAAGTAGTGCAACGAGTGATATGTACGGAAACAACATCACCCTCAGTAGAATTAACTGGAGTATACGAATTGTTGCTGCCGAGTTCCAGAGATAAAACATTGACGTAATGTAGGCGTCAAGCAATAATTACATTATTAGCTGCTTTATCTGCAGGAACTAAAACAAATTTGTTATGAATTTCCTGAATTTTTAACTCTGAATTATCTCCCTTTTTTATGCTTTCAGTTAAAATGGTGAATCTAGTCATATTTCAAATATCACTTATCAGAAAGCTTTGAAACTTGGCAAACTTGTTCGTCATAATTATACAGCCATATATGGAAAGCAACATAACTCACGCATTTTACTAGAATTATCCCCCATTTCTGCTTAGATTTTTTGGTAAAGTTTTGAATGTACGTACAGGCATATTCCAAAAAAACAATTGACAGAAAACTTTAAAACTTGGCATACATGTTCATCATCATTACACAACCATATGTGACAAGCACCATAACTCTGTCTGCATTTTATTAGAATTATCCCCTTTTCCACTTACAGACCCAGTTGCGTTCAAGTGCTTCAAATAAATGCAGAACGAACGCTGAATGAACGGAAAATAAACGCAGCATGAAAGTTGCACAATCTAAATTTTAAAAATGCATTTCGTTTGTTGCGTCATTTTTTGCAATCAGCGTTTTAAAATGCAAACGATTGTAGCACTACGGGGTTGTATGTTATGCTTTTTAAACCGCTGATTTAATAACAAGGTCCGGACTTCGCGTTGTGATTTCCATAATTTATTGGTACATATAAACAGTCTGAACAATTACACATTCATAATACGCTATGAACATCCTGTTATATATATACACATCCGTTCAGTATAGTGGTTTTCAGTACTTCCATTTGTTAACTACTTAAATAGTCCCTATTATTAAACCTCTTAGGTTCGCAAAGTATAAAATATTTAGAAACTTTCAAATGTCAAAATCCTCAAATTAGTATGTAACGATGACTGCCCTACTATACTGGCTTACATAGTATAGTTTAACTTATCCCACACCCTGTCTTAGACTGCGGGGATCCATCTTGTGGATACAAGTATTGAAACTGACTCTGCACTCTTTAACCACCGACTCCCGACTCTCCTAGACTTTCCGTTCGCTCAGTATTATATTAGAAGATTCCCCCAGAATACCTTTCGGAAGTTAGTCATGCCCCACATATGGACATCGACCTGTGTAGCTACAGGTTAACGCCATGGCGATTACATCATTGTATGCATACATTACCCATAATACATTTCAGTGAATGGTCTCCCCTAATATGGCAATACCTCTTAACTCCCAGACTTCCAGAGAAACTAAGTTTAGAACAGGTAAACAATAACAGGTGTTCAGATGATTAACCACTGAGTTAGCCGACATATTTTGGAAACTCCCATTGCATGATCAGTTATAAGAGGGATTAACAGGTGTGTGCTTTAACTCTGATTGTGTTACATTTATAAACTGTTGGGTTAAGTACTGTGGCGTGGCCGTTGTGTTACATGTACTTCCCTACTAAGATGAAATATTTTGATTAATCAAAAGATTTCTGAGTCTTTCACTACAATTAAACATAATCTGCAGTGCTGCTAATGTTCATCACTGTGATTTCCGCAAAGCGTTCATATATATTTCGATTACTGCAAAACGTCTGTCTAAATCAGTAAATATAACAATAAATGAGTCACTATATATTTTCACATATAAACACGACTAATTGTGTCTTTTCTCAGGATACCTCGATTTTCGAAACTGTTCACAGCTTAAATAATTCCAATAACCGCAGTTCCCCTTTAACAGTTTGTATGCCGTATCTACCATTCTAAGGTCAATATACTTCTGCTGGCAAGTACAAGATAAGTCACTGATGTTTATTAGACCCTCCTATCTCGATAACGCTTGATTTTAAGTCCAAGTACCGATAGATGAATTATACAGTATCTTCTTGATAACAAAGTACATGGATACACTTGATACAGGTCCACGCACTACATTTTATCTATTGATTATTGTTACAAACTCCAACTATGCACATGTTTATGTTTATTGTTTTAAAACATGTTAAATATATATACAATTATCAAAAAAACAAGCGAATACACAGATGAAATATGAAAAGACTGTTCTCATGAACGTTTAAGACGTTCTTAGTATTATCACAAATACTGAATGTGTCGACTGATTATATACGACACTAAAGTGTTGTTAAAGTTATAACAATGTTGATCTATGATCTAGCATGATAACTGTGATGCGCGAATGCTGATGAATATGATGATGCGTGAATCCAATGGGTGATTGTCATTAAATGCCTTCTATAAGGGTTGATGTCGCGATATAATGATGATTAACATCCACTGAGGTTGTGGATGATGTTCCTCCAGTGAGGACTGATAACGGGCCCACCTCGTGTCCCGGGGGTTGTCGATTCTATAACCTGGCCATGCTGCACAGGTACGGGGACCGTCTCCACTGCTCGTTAACGTTATATGTTTATTCTAGTGTCGAATCACCTAAAGGGCTTACACACCCTAAAGGCTTAGCTCCACTCCGTGAGGCTTATATCCAAACCTGGATGGCTTAGCCTGTAATTATACATACGTTTTAGATGTCGGTTGATAAACATAACAATCTTGCATAATTATCATTACCCAAACAAATCATTATTTAATAAATATATATAAGCTGTACTAATGATGAGTAGCAATGTATACATATTCTACAACGCCATGTATACGCCATGTACGTTGCTGTTAACCAATGCCCCTAATACATGTAATATACAACATTATCAAATCACTCGTATATTACACTCACTGAGTTATGCATGCACACATGCATGTCAACTACTGCCCATATTATACAGCGCTATGTATACGCGTCGAACATTTACACTAGTCACTCATCTCATTGTTAACTAATGCACCTAATATACAATGTTTTCAATTCAATCGTGTATTACAATGACTAAGTTATACGCCAGCGTTAACTAATGTAACTATTATACAACGTTATCAATTCAATCGTGTATTACAATCACTGAGTTATACGCCAACGTTAACTAATGTAACTATCATACAACGTTATCAATTCAATCGTGTATTACAATCACTGAGTTATACGCCAACGTTAACTAATGTAACTATTATACAACGTTATCTAATTAATATTGTTTTACAATTAATGATCAATTACAATAATAACATCTAATAAAGTAACTTCAAAATCATATGCTAGTCTCAAGTTAATGTTTGAGAAGCATCAAAGTTAACCGGATGTCGTAACCGCCAACCAAGATGGCGCCGCCCACTGTATACAAATGTACGATAAAAGTTAATAAAATAAATACTGACCACATATCGCCTGTGAATTTCGCCGTCCAACTCCTGCTCCAAACAAAGCAACCATCAAGCAATCCCAGCCAAAACTAGAAGACAATGGATTTTATAGCAAACGTTACGCCCAAACCATTATTTTCCAGTTCATTCCGTGACATACGTGGCTAAATTCGCAGTATTATATTCTACACGAAAGGACCCTTACACAATTTTGCCTTTTAAAGAGATAGACCTATACTTTCACATGCATTAGCACAAAACTAAACTTATTAAATTTGTTCGTTCAGTATAATTGTACCAAATTGTAAACCCTTTCTATTAGAGTAACAACACAATATATAAACTTTGTATGAATAACATAGTCTACTTATATAGTAGACTAAATTTGGGTCATACTCAGTACTGACTGCCACCTGGTTAGACGGTCGTTGTACTGGCTCTCTGGGTGGTAGTCAACACAGAGACGTATGTTATTCTTCATATGATTATTATAAACTACTTAATTGATACAGTTATGATATGGGACTGATCCGGTGGACGCGTTGGGCCTCCTCGTGGTTTTGTGTGGACGAGCAACTCTCCTCAGACCAAGGTCTCTCTCATAGAGAGAGGACTTGAATGCTGAGGAGTTGTGCCCGACAAACTTCTTTGGGTATTTTTATTATTTTTTATTATTTTTAATAAATATATTTTATTGAGAAACATTAATTATACAACGGGAGCAACGATCAGACATAACATGGACAATGTATATATGTAAATAACACACCGAATATTTTTAAACTTCTAGAGATGTGGGATATATTTTATTATAATAGCTCGCTCGCCACAATTCCGACTTTGGTTCATTATACATAGCGGACATCAAAATTCATTGTTTGGTGACAATTGTTGACAGCAATTTAATAAGTAATATGCCTACGAAGCTCATAGGTGTCCCTGGCCTAATATAATAGAAACAACTATAGTAAATATACATACAGTAATCCGCCATAGACAATACTTACGTCTGCTTAGCTCTTGCCGCCTAGTAACGAATACGAATGAATAAATAAATCCCCTATGTATAAACTAATTATGAAATATAGAATGTATAATCAACATAAGAAAAGCACGCCAAAATGCCTAGTGCAACAAGGCGTGCCAAAACAAAAACTTAAGATAGATAGACTGATTGTCCCTGACAAGTTTCGTTGAAATCCAGCCAGAGGTTCAGGAGAACTAGTCTGTACAAAGTTAGTGTATTAAAACTTTTCAGGGGCCATAACTCTGCCAAAATTCATTCAACCAGAACAGGGCAATGATAGGTAAATAGGCTTGGTACTGATCATCCCCATCAAGATTCGTTGAAATCCAGCAAGGAGTTCAGAACAGACTAATCTGGACGTTTCTCTATTAAAACCTTTAAAGGGCCATAACTCTGACAAAAATCATTCAACCCGAATATGGCGATGATATGCACAACTAGGCTTGATACTGATCATCCTTGTCAAGTTTCGTTAAAATCCAGCCAGGGGTTCAGGAAAACTAGCCCGGAAAAAATTTGTGTATCAAAAACCTTTAAAGGGCCATAACTCCACCAAAAATCTGTTAACCGGAATGCGACGATGATATGCACAACTAAGCTTGGTGCTGATCATCCCTGTAAAGTTTCGTTGAAATGTGGGGAGACGTTCAGGAGAATAGTCCAGACAAAGTTTGTGTATTAAAACCTTTAAAGGGCCATAACTCTGCCAAAAATCATTCAACCGAAACACGGCAAAGATTTGCACAACTAGAGCTGGAACTGATCATCCATAAAAAGTTTTGTTTAAATCCGGCCAGGGGTTCAGGAAAACTAGTCAGGACAAAGTTTGTGTATTAAAACCTTTAAAGGGACATAACTCCGCCAAAATCATTCAACTGGAACACAGTGACGATATGTACAACTAGGCTTGGTACTGATCATCCCTGAAAAATTTCAATGAAATTTGGCCAAACTTATCGAAGCTTTCATTGATAGTTACAATCTGGTAAAGTTTGGTAAAGATCGGATGAAAAATGGATGAAAAATGAAGACCCTATCGTATTAACAAGGCAAAATATAGCATTTTTAATCAAAGGGCCATAACTCCGCTGTTACTGGTCCGATCTGGCTGGTTTTCGAACTTGTCTGAGCTTTCATTTATATTAACAATCTGGTAAAGTTTGATAAAGATCGGATGAAAAATGAGGACCCTATCTTCTTAACGAGGCAAAATATAGCCTTTTTTAACTAAATCAAGGGCCATAACTCCACTGTTACTAGTCCGATCTGTCTGGTTTTCGAACTTATCCGAGCTTTCATTGATATCAACAATCTGATAAAATTTGGTAAAGATCGGATGAACAATGAAGCCCCTATCGTCTTAACGAGGCAAAATATAGCATTTTTAATCAAAGGGCCATAACTCCGCTGTTACTGATCCGATATGGCTGGTTTTCGAAAAAACCAGGGCCATAACTCCATTGAAATTATTTCGATCTTGCCGGTTTTCAAACTTGTTTGAGCTTTCATTGATATAAAGACACTGGCAAAGTTAAGTAAAGATCCGATTAATATTGAAGGCCCTAGAGTGTTCACAAGGCAGAAAATAGCAATTTTCAGGAAAGAAAAGGGCCATAACTCCGGTATTACTGATTCGATTTGGCTGGTTTTCGAACTTGTCCGAGCTTTCATTAATATTAACCATCTGTGCAAGTTTGGTAAAGATCAAATAATAAATGAAGGTGCTAGAGTGTTCACAAGGCTTAATATGGCATTTTTCAGCAAAACAAGGACCATAACTCCGGTGAAATTATTCCGATATGGCTGGTTTTCGAAATTGTCCGAGCTTTCATTGATATTAACAACCTGTTAAAGTTTGATAAAGATCAGATGAAAAATGAAGGCCCTAGAGTGGTCACAAGACAAAAGTTAACAACGGACCTTGGCCAGTAGAGCTAAAGATGTGTTATGCGACCGGACGTGTCATTACGGACAACAAGATTTCTATATAGCCCCCACTTCATTTTGTGAAAGCGGGGGTATAATTACTCGGTAGATTCACAAAGGTATTTATGACCGTTTAATTTGGTGAATAAAGAGAGACTGCATTTTGGTGTAAATAAACTTTATTAGTAACTGCAATGTTGGCATTAAAAAACGTCTGCTAATGAAACTGCAAAATATGATAGCTTTAGGATTCAAAGAAATATGTTCTAAGTTTGTCCCTATAAACATATGTAAAACATGTGACTCTTGGAACAGAATCACCATTTGAACAAACTTTGAAGAGATCCATACGGTTATGCAGCTACATATATGTAATCTTTGCCCTACACTTTTAGATAAGAATTTTTTCTAAATTTTTCCCTATAGAAGTCCAAGAAAAACATGTTAAAATCTCAATAAACAAGCTTTGGAACAAGGGACAGGGCCATTTATTACCCAAAGTTCATTTAAACAAACTGATACTAAAGTACATATAGCTAAAATTCATTTTCAGTTGTTAAAAAGCTGTATTCAAATAACAGAAGCAACAGGTGATATAAATTCAGTTAAGTTACAACATCTAAACATGATAAAACAAAATATGTTTCATAGATCTAAAATAAACACTTCAGGATTTGAAAAGAACAACTATATTTACATTACAAATCTTAATTTCCATTTATGACTTGAATAATTCTACACAAATTGTTCTAAATTTTTAATTAATCACCTAGTTAATGAGATATTTTGACAATCAGCAGAACGTAATTCATTATTCTAGACAACATACAGATTCAAAATCTGTAAAACTAGCTGAAACTTCAATTATTTATTGATCTATAAATTCACTGTTTTAAAGGGACACGAGACAATCTTGATTTTTTTTAAAAAACAAACAGCATCCCATTAGTTTTCCTGCATAACTTGTGTTTGTTCAATCATTCATTTCAATTATTGGAATAGTTCAAAGCAAATTGTTTTTTACATATTACTGACTATTGCACCAATAATATATTTAAAACTTTGAGAGAATAAGAAAAACAAATGCAATCCAAATTATTATTTAAATATACGCAGGCAGTTTTCAAGTCAAAATGATACAGGATTAATAAATCAAGATGCTTATTTTAATGCATGATATAAAACTCAAGATTGCCGTGTGCCCCTTTAAACTAATTTACTTCAGTTAGTACAGAAATACATAACTACTGTGCATTTCAGGGTGCCTGTGCGTCAAATATGAATCAATATTTTTTTTTATTACTTACTATATGTGTTCATGCCTGATATGGTTAGATAGAATGAAAGTAGACGCTCCTGGATCTGTTTACAATCTTTCCATAGCCATCTGGTATTCTTCACAAAGCCTAAAATTCATTTTGACCCCATTGTTTATATTGTAAACATTAAAACAACATGGCGGCCTAATTTTTAGAAATTGTCGACTGCGCATGTCTGTTTCTAGGTTTCGGATGTACCAAGTAAAACGTAGGGTGATGTTGTTGTTCAATGTTCAGCACCACCGGCAATCGATCATACTTATCCTTTATTTTGGAATGAAAACCATTATATCTAGCAAATAAAAGCTAGGTAAATAGTATACTGCATTTATATTTTGTTATTTACACCACTGTTGGTCAACTGATTTTTTAAGTCAACCTACCCTAGAAAAATGGAATGTTCCGCTGTCGCCATTTTGGTTATTGGCTGTCAATAAAATTACATGTAAACATGGGTGTTCAAAATGATTTTTTGGCTTTGCGAAGCTTAGAGGATGGCTACTCGAAGATTGAAAACAGATCCAGGAGCGTCCGTTTTCATTCTATTCAATCATATCAGGTATGAAAACATATAGACGGGAATATAAAAAAATCTTGATTCATATTCGACGCATAGGTGACCTGAAATGCACAGTAAGTAAGATATCTTATTATAACAGAAATAACTAAATTTACAGCAGTTTTTGTTTTTTATTTGTTTTAAGGACATGATTGTCATAGTTCTTCAAGGAAATAGAGAAAACTGTTTTCAATTTTACCAGTCTATACATACATATATTATGTATGTCATTTTGATGTTTAATGTCATTGCAACCTAACATAGCATTTTATATTAAAGCAATATATAGAGATTTATTAACTATAAAGAAATTCTTCACAAGGTGTTTGGCATGTGTTTTTTTCCACAAATGAGTGAAAAACACAAATGAGAAACATGTCCATCACTGAGTGCAGGATTTTCTTGTCATCAAACCCAGCAGTTAATCATTTTATTACAGTTTAAATCAGTTTGTGCATTACTTAGAGATGATCACTTTGTTTGAGATTCTCGGGAAATGATGTCAACATCCTCCACACGTCATTGCTGTCATTATTCAACATCAAAGTTAATTTTGCGTTATTAAAAAGTTATTAATATTTAGTGATTATGGATTTTCTTTCACTGAGAAATCCTGTTCTTTCACCCATAGGTAGGTAATAAACACTTTTATAAACATTTACTAAAATAAAGAATCAGATCGTGTAGTGGTGTAGATGAATTCAAACTTATGAAACCTTGATAAAGCAATTTGCATTAATGAACTTGTTTTCGAACTAAATGTGTATCTACATTAAATGAAGAATGTTGGTGCATAATCTTGTTTTTTTTATCAAAATATATTGAACACGCAATTAGAAAGTGATCCATGTGTCAGTCGCATCCTGTATTTCATGATTTTCTTATTCTTTCAGGGCAATGAAAATATTCAAAACAAAATAATGTAACCGATGAAAACAGATGGTGTCTTGGTTGGGTTATTTTTCAGGTCTTATAAATACTGAGGATAAAATAATTAAAAACAATTGAAAACAACCATCCTCACAATTACACATTAGATCTAAATAAATACATATTTATTCATTTAATTATATTGAAAAAGTGAAAACACACGTTTCTTTTGATTATAATTTATAAAGTGCATGTTTTGTTTTATATTACCATGATATCCACAAATCATGTACTATGTTGTCTAAAAATCTTAGATTTTCATATCTACAGACAAATTACTTAAATGTTTACCGTAAATATAAACATTGCAATCCAGACTTTATCTTTAATGATAGAGGTATCAGCAACATACCATCTCATTATATAAATATACAACCTCTAGGCGTGTTCCTACACTTAGGTAGGGTAGGGCCGAGACACACCATCTCCTGACTAGGCGTGTACCTACACTTAGGCAGGGTAGGGCCGAGACACACCATCATCTGACTAGGCATGTACCTACACTAAGGCAGGGTAGGGCCGAGACACACCATCATCTGACTAGGCATGTACCTACACTAAGGCAGGGTAGGGCCGAGACACACCATCTTCTGACCAGGCATGTATCTACACTTAGGCAGGGTAGGGCCGAGACACACCATCTTCTGACTAGGCATGTATCTACACTTAGGCAGGGTAGGGCCGAGACACACCATCATCTGACTAGGCATGTACCTACACTTAGGTAGGGTAGGGCCGAGACACACCATCTTCTGACCAGGCATGTACCTACACTTAGGCAGGGTAGGACCGAGACACCCCATCTTCTGACTAGGCGTGTATCTACACTTAGGCAGGGTAGGGCCGAGACACACCATCTTCTGACTAGGCGTGTATCTACACTTAGGCAGGGTAGGGCCGAGACACACCATCTTCTGACCACGCATGTATCTACACTTAGGCAGGGTAGGGCCGAGACACACCATCTTCTGACTAGGCATGTATCTACACTTAGGCAGGGTAGGGCCGAGACACACCATCTTCTGACTAGGCATGTATCTACACTGAGGCAGGGTAGGGCCGAGACACACCATCCTAGGCGTGTACCTACACTAAGGCAGGGTAGGGCCGAGACACACCAACTTCTGACTAGGTGTGTACCTAAACTTAGACAGCGTAGGGTCGAGACACACCATCTTCTGACTTTTGTATGTACTTCCAGTCATTATATACGCACCATATTATCTTCCTTTTATTATATACGGATACAACCTCTAGGTGCGTAGCTACACAGGCTGTATAGGCTACCTATAGGTAATATAAGCTACATGCTTTTCTCAGAACATGAACACTTTAAATATGCAAAAATGCAACACAAACTGAAGATGGTGGGAGTTGTAATTTTGTTAGATTTCGTTGAATTTCAATATTTCGTGTTTATCGTGTTCGGCCGTTTCCAAAGGTCCACTTTCATACTCTTTTAAGTAGAACTATCATCTAAAGTTTCTTGATATTAGAAAAGCATAAACTCTCAAAAATGCAGAGAAATGCACCATTAACCGTCTTATTTTCTTAAAGTATAAAACAACAACTTCAGTTGGAAAATGCTAAAACTACTCCAAATACATATCTATTTTATTACGCAAGTCACTAGTATGGGGTCAACATTCTGCATTTATTTATATAAAAACCCAAAATGAACCAGTTTTCTAACAAGGAAGCATAATTACATTATATGTATAAGTTGCATAGACATAATTATTCACAAATCTACAATATTTACACCGTATCTTATACAACCAAAAAAAAAGTATGATAATGGACCTTTGGAAACGGCCGAGCACGACACATGCGAAATATTGCAGTCTCGGTTTGATTGAGACTGTTCATGAGCGGTAGTGAAATATGCTGGCTACCGCTCACGCCCTCTAGCCCCGGTTTAAGCCAGCCAGCACATCATATACTTTTGTATCATCCATATGATATATACAGGCATACCCATATATACACGCATACCCATATTCATTTAAACCCAATACGATCAAAGTGTATTAATAAACGACTTGTTCACAGTAAGTTATAGGTTACACAAATAATACTGTCTCTCATTCTTAACTCTTAAACCGCTAAGCACGACTATAATAGCCTTTGTATAAACTTATTTTCCTACAGAGGATTTTCAAAACAAATATTCATTTAATAATTTACAATACTTGATTGCAGATGTATTTATTATTTATACTCCCTCAACACCAAAACAAATATTCATTTAATAATTTACAATATTTGATTGCAGATCTATTAAGTACTTATACTCATTCAACAGCAAAACGAAACACAGCCAACAATCCAGATAAAAATGTCAACAATCACATTATCTTAAAATCAAGATCAACTATAAAGCAGTAACAAATGTGACTAGAATGCAACATAAATATTATTTAAAAAAACACAACACAATATAGCATACTTAAAACTACTGACGTTTGTGCTGATGTATTTATCATGTACCAGTTCCCAAGTTTATCTCAGCAAATCACAGACAAAATGGCGGAGATAAGATTATCCATTATTATTAATAGCCATCATGGCATAATTAATGTTTCTATGGAAACTGGAATTGCTGATGTAGTATATGTTCAAGCCATCCTTTTCTTTACAAACGGCACTGGTTCAAACGACAATATGTCACAGGCATATAACAACAGAAGCCACAGAAAAAATTGGTACTGATATAAATGCGATTTAATTTTTTTTTATTCTGTTTCAGGCCAGGGTGTGGCATGGCGGAGATTTGGGACATCGAGGATGAAGTAAACCGTGGTGCGGGAGAACCGGCATGTACAAAACTAAGGACAGATCCAGGCCCACACTTCAAGAAAGTGTTCGAGAATAACGTCTATCAAATTATAAAGCTTGTATAGCGTGTGAATTAACTCAGGTGTCCATAGTCCTTTATATAAATCACTTATGATTGGTCCTTTATGCAAATCACTTGTCTGTGAATGTTTCTGATAAGTTTATAAGGTGATGGTTTAACTGGAATTAAAATTGCTCCACATTAAAAGTCATTTGTAAATGTTTGTTTATGTGCAGTGTTTTTTTTCTATTTTTTGGGAACATAACCCAAAACATAACCCATACCTTCTCAGTTGGGGATTTTATTGCGATTTTTCATAAAATTGGGAATTTTAGTGCGATTTTTAATAAAATTCGGAAAAATAAAATGTAAAGCATTCCTTTCATAATTATATCTTTAATACTGTTTTCTGTACACCAAGATAAACAGAAGAATTTATTTAAGCTTTTGAACCTCAATCATTGGATTGGCACACTTAAAAAAAATATATAAAAAAAAATTGGGATTTTTTTCCACTTAATTGGGAAAAAAAGATATGTTTTGGCATTGGGAAATGACCGAATTTCGGCTATAAAAACAGCCCAAAAAAACCCTTGATATGAATCACTTGTCAAGGGAATGTTTGAATGATCCTTTATTAGAAAGGACAGACTAATGTCTACCAAGTACTCAAACAGCATGTGAGTTTTATCATTTATTTAAGAAAATTTGTATGAATCTCCTAAATTAAGTATGGTGATGTCATTCCTCAATCTTGCGTAGTGTGTGAGCACCGAGTGTTGCTATATGTATCCATTACCAATCATTGGAAAAATCATTTTTTAAATGTGGTTATGGTAAAATGAATGTGGTTGATGAAACTGATTTACTACAGTAAATGAAATAATTGATTCAATTGAAATGTATTAGAAATTCTTGAACCTTATAAAACTGTGTGATTTAATATTTCAATTAATGTTTGCCAATATTTATCTTTAATATAAGATTAATGATTATGGATGAGTGTGAAAATAATCATGAAAATAATCATGACTGTACTTTGTCAGAAATATCACCGACTGGTCCCTATTTTGTTACAGTGCTCAACAATACTCCATTCCCTCCCACCCCACCACACGCACACACATAATACACACACGCACAAATAATACACACACGCACGCACACACACTCTTTAAAGGAATACACGGCAATCATAAAGTAATTATCAAGCATTAAAACACTTCGATTTATTAATCAAGTATTATGTTTACTTGAGACCTGCTTACAAATGACTATAAACGGTAGTACAATTTGGCAGTTTTCAAGTTTTCCACATAATTCTACCATAGGTTTAATATATTATTGGTGCAATATAATCAACATATATTCATATGCAACAATCTGCGTTGAAGCCTTCATATACTCATTAGTAATGTCATGTAGTAACTAAATAAGTAATGGAACACTGAGTTTTGAGTTCAAGATTACGTCTTCAGTGTCATGATATTTATTTTCAAATAACAGGGTTCAGGGGCTTCACAGTAGTCGGTTAAACAGGGTTCAGAGGGCTTCACAGTAGTAGGTTAAACAGGATTCAGAGGGCTTCACAGTAGTAGGTTAAACAGGGTTCTTATGGCTTTGCAGTAGTAGGTTAAACAGGGTTCAGGAGGCTTCACAGTAGTAGGTTAAACAGGGTTCAGAGGGCTCCAAAGTGGTTGGTTAAACAGGGTTCAGAGGGCTTCACAGTAGTAGGTTAAACAGGGTTCAGGGGCTTCACAGTAGTCGGTTAAACAGGGTTTAGAGGGCTTCACAGTAGTAGGTTAAACAGGACTCAGAGGGCTTCACAGTAGTAGGTTAAACAGGGTTCAGGGGCTTCACAGTAGTAGGTTAAACAGGGTTCAGAGGGCTTCACAGTAGTAGGTTAAACAGGGTTCAGGGGGCTTCACAGTAGTAGGTTAAACAGTGTTCAGAGGGCTTCACAGTAGTAGGTTAAACAGGGTTCAGGGGCTTCACAGTAGTCGGTTATACAGGGTTCAGAGGGCTTTACAGTAGTAGGTTAAACAGGGTTCAGAGGGCTTCTCAGTAGTTGGTTAAACAGGGTTCAGGGGGCTTCACAGTAGTAGGTTAAACAGGGTTCAGGGGGCCTCACAGTAGTAGGTTAAACAGGGTTCAGAGGGCTTCACAGTAGTAGGTTAAAGAGGGTTCAGAGGGCTTCACAGTAGTAGGTTAAACAGGGTTCAGAGGGCTTCACAGTAGTAGGTTAAACGGGGTTCAGGGGGCTTCACAGTAGTAGGTTAAACAGGGTTCAGAGGGCTTCACAGTGGTAGGTTAAACAGGGTTCAGAGGGTTTCACAGTGGTAGGTTAGTTTATATATACAATGTATTATAAAAGGCCTACCTTTTGTTACTTAAAATGCTGTACTTACATGTCATTAAAATAGTCTGAGGGACTTTAAACCTTATAATTACAAACACGCAGTAAAATATGACCTGTATATAACATTGGTTGTGTGACATAGAAATATCCTTTCTATCCCAAGCACCTAAGGGTGATACTCGTGCACACTTCAGGTGGATTTCTGTTCCATATCTCCACTGAAATCTATGTAAATTAAAGGATTTATTCATCTAATCATATGTAATGACATTACCGGAATGCTGTAGACATGTGCATTATGTCTATTATCATGTTACGCTACATACCGCATGCATCAGTCTTACGATCGGGACATATTTATCCAAAGGATGAATAAAAAGACAGAAAAAACATAAAAAAAACACAAACATTTCCAAGTCAAAATGAGAGACGATTCTGTCCGGTAGATAAAAATCTGTTCTGTAAAACACTGAAATAAGTAATATATATGCTCCCTAAGAACCTGGGCCCCGTTTTATGAAACAACTAACGACCATTTTGATCGTAAATCAATTTCTTAAATGCTTCACTATAAATTACACTTTTCAAATAAACATGATTTCATTTCATTTTCTTATACATGTGATATTTCTGCCCTACGTGCACACATAATTATCTACATTGAACGCTTAGGTGAAAAAGGCGAACGATTTTAAAATTTGAGACTTATCGTAAGATGTTTAATAAAACAGGGCCCTGTTCTGTAAAAGACTAAAATAGGTAATATATATTCTCCATAAGAATCTGTTTTGTAAAACTATACAATTAGTAATATATATGCTCCCTAGTCAGCAAAAGTGTTCTTTGAATGTTTAAAACACCCAGTGTGAAAATATTACTAAGACATGAATAACTGATGCAAAGGAGAGTAGTAGGTAATACAATTATGTAATGTTTTTGAGTGTTTTTATAGACTTCAAAGTGCATATTATTCGAGATTAACTAGCTGAAAGAATATTTGAGATTTGGGTAAAAGGATTTGCCAAAGCAAATTAAAAAAAAGGAGGAGAAGTATAGATTTTTGTATGTCTGCCAGTTCTGATTTTTGACGTCTGCTTAATTTTTCAAATAATCTTTCTCTCAAATATACTAATGAAATTTGGAAAGAAAGTGATCAATTACCTCTTCCATCTTGCCAAAGAAAAACTCGGAGATTAATTCTTTAGTTGTGTGCATATATTAGTTACAATGGTAGTGCTTTTGACAGCAGAAACAGACATGGGCAAACAATATGTGGAAGCTAGACACACAGCGTTGATATGTAGTTAATTTGTCTTCAGAAATGTGTAATAACAGTTGTAGCAAGAGTAAAGTATTTCACTGAATTATCCCACCCATCCAACCCACCCCAATTTCTCGATTTGTAAACTTTTATTTGATAGTAAATTAATATGTCTTCATGTATACACATATCATCGACATTTGTTATACATGTACCTGTATACCTGCATTTATATTCCTCACATAAAACGGCTTTTCGGAGTGTAATAAAATGACATAAATATTACATAGTCTCGATCTGCCAAGATCGTATCATGTATATGTCTTACTTGCAATTATCGGTCTGGGCAGATTAGGCCAATTAAAGCGCCCACTAGTGATTAGCCCAATTAACTCACACATTTTTTTCAACCGCATAAAGGTGACATTTGCATGGCATGTTGTAAATAAACGTACAACGTCAATTATTGATACATCAATTGCACTTTTTGATGTCACTTGCTGTTTCTCACAAGATAAAAGTAAGAAATTAGCATTTATTTAACTTGAAAATATGTTTTTTGAAAGTCTCATAGAATCTCTCAAAATCTAGTTTGGGGCGATTTCAAACATCCTGATTTCCCCAGGCCCTAGTTCTGGATCCGCGTAGTACAACTTAATGAAGAAATCAGAATCGGGCCGGGTGACCGAGGCTAAATATTACAGTATTACTTAGTCGTGGTATGATGTCATGTTTAGGCACGCTTTCTGACGTTATGCGACGTTACGTCGTGCTGATTTATTTTTGATTTTTTTTTAAACTCTTTCATTAGATAATATGATGGTCAGCTAGCCAGCCAGCACATCATATACTTTTGTTTGCCAACTTGTTTCAATAATAAGCAAGCAGAGGTGTAAGATCCTATATTTATTTCACATAACGGGAACTTCAACTAAATTAATATGTAAATATTTATGGCCTGGCTGAGAAAACTGTTTTGAACCAGTGCCGTTTGTAAAGAAAAGGATGGCTTGAACATATACTACATCAGCAATTCCAGTTTCCATAGAAACATTAATTATGCCATGATGGCTAATAATAATAATGGCTAATCTTATCTCCGCCATTTTGTCTGTGATTTGCTGAGATAAACTTGGGAACTGGTACATGATAAATACATCAGCACAAACTGCAGTAGTTTTAAGTATGCTATATTGTGTTGTGTTTTTTTAAATAATATTTATGTTGCATTCTAGTCACATTTGTTACTGCTGTATAGTTGATCTTGATTTTAAGATAATGTGATTTTTGACATTTTTATCTCGATTGTTGGCTGTGTTTCGTTTTGCTGTTGAATGAGTATAAGTAATTAATAGATCTGCAATCAAGTATTGTAAATTATTAAATGAATATTTGTTTTGGTGTTGAGGGAGTATAAATAATAAATACATCTGCAATCAAGTATTGTAAATTATTAAATGAATATTTGTTTTGAAAATCCTCTGTAGGAAAATAAGTTTATACAAAGGCTATTATAGTCGTGCTTAGCGGTTTAAGAGTTAAGAATGAGAGACAGTATTATTTGTGTAACCTATAACTTACTGTGAACAAGTCGTTTATTAATACACTTTGATCGTATTGGGTTTAAATGAATATGGGTATGCGTGTATATATGGGTATTCCTGTATATATCATATGGATGATACAAAAGTATATGATGTGCTGGCTGGCTTAAACCGGGGCTAGAGGGCGTGAGCGGTAGCCAGCATATTTCACTACCGCTCATGAACAGTCTCAATCAAACCGAGACTGCAATATTTCGCATGTGTCGTGCTCGTGCTCGGCCGTTTCCAAAGGTCCATTATCATACTTTTTTTTTGGTTGTATAAGATACGGTGTAAATATTGTAGATTTGTGAATAATTATGTCTATGCAACTTATACATATAATGTAATTATGCTTCCTTTGTATGACCCCATACTAGAGACTTGCGTAATAAAATAGATATGTAGTTGGAGTAGTTTTAGCATTTTCCAACTCAAGTTGTTGTTTTATACTTTAAGAAAATAAGACGGTTAATGGTGCATTTCTCTGCATTTTTGAGAGTTTATGCTTTTCTAATATCAAGAAACTTTAGATGATATTTCTACTTAAAAGAGTATGAAAGTGGACCTTGGAAACGGCCGAACACGATACACACGAAAAATTGAAATTCAACGAAATCTAACAAAATTACAACTCCCACCATCTTCAGTTTGTGTTGCATTTTTGCATATTTAAAGTGTTCATGTTCTGAGAAAAGCATGTAGCCTATACTGCCTATAGGTAGCCTATACAGCCTATACAGCCTGTGTAGCTACGCACCAAGAGGTTGTATCCGTATATAATAAAAGGAAGATAATATGGTGCGTATATAATGACTGGAAGTACATACAAAAGTCAGAAGATGGTGTGTCTCGACCCTACGCTGTCTAAGTTTAGGTACACGCCTAGTCAGAAGATGGTGTGTCTCGGCCCTACCCTGCCTAAGTGTAGATACATGCCTAGTCAGAAGTTGGTGTGTCTCGGCCCTACCCTGCCTAAGTGTAGATACATGCCTAGTCAGAAGATGGGGTGTCTCGGTCCTACCCTGCCTAAGTGTAGGTACATGCCTGGTCAGAAGATGGTGTGTCTCGGCCCTACCCTGCCTAAGTGTAGGTACATGCCTAGTCAGATGATGGTGTGTCTCGGCCCTACCCTTCCTAAGTGTAGTGTAGGTACATGCATAGTCAGATGATGGTGTGTCTCGGCCCTACTCTGCCTAAGTGTAGGTACACGCCTAGTCAGAAGATGGTGTGTCTCGGCCCTACCCTACCTAAGTGTAGGAACACGCCTAGAGGTTGTATCTTTATATAATGAGATGGTATGTTGCTGATACCTCTATCATTAACGATAAAGTCTGGATTGCAATGTTTATATTCACGGTAAACATTTAAGTAATTTGTCTCTAGATATGAAAATCTAAGATTTTTAGACAACATAGTACATGATTTGTGGATATTTTGGTAATATAAAACAAAACATGCACTTTATAAATTTTAATCAAAAGAAACGTGTGTTCTCACCTTTTCAATATAAATTAAATGAATAAATATGTATCTATTTAGATCTAATGTGTAATTGTGAGGATGATTGTTTTCAATTGTTTTTAATTGTTTTTATCCTCAGTATTTATAAGACCTGAAAAACAACCCAACCAAGACACCATCTGTTTTCATCGGTTACATTATTTTGTTTTGAATATTTTCATTGCCCTGAAAGAATGAGAAAATCATGAAATACAGGATGCGACTGACACATGGATCACTTTCTAATTGCGTGTTCAATATATTTTGATAAAAAAACAAGATTATGCACCAACATTCTTCATTTAATGTAGATACACATTTAGTTCGAAAACAAGTTCATTAATGCAAATTGCTTTATCAAGGTTTCATAAGTTTGAATTCATCTACACCACTACACGATCTGATTCTTTATTTTAGTAAATGTTTATAAAAGTGTTTATTACATACCTATGGGTGAAAGAACAGGATTTCTCAGTGAAAGAAAATCCATAATCACTAAATATTAATAACTTTTTAATAACGCAAAATTAACTTTGATGTTGAATAATGACAGCAATGACGTGTGGAAGATGTTGGCATCATTTCCCGAGAATCTCAAACAAAGTGAACATCTCTAAGTAATGCACAAACTGATTTAAACTGTTATAAAATGATTAACTGCTGGGTTTGATGACAACAAAATCCTGCACTCAGTGATAGACATGTTTCTCATTTGTGTTTTTCACTAATTGTGGAAAAAAAACACATGCCAAACACCTTGTGATGAATTTCTTTATAGTTAATAAATCTCTAGATATTGCTTTAGTATAAAATGCTATGTTAGGTTGCAATGACATTAAACATCAAAATGACATACAGAATATATGTATTTATAGACTGGTAAAATCGAAAACAGCTTTCTCTATTTCCTTGAAGAACTATGACAATCATGTCCTTAAAACAAATAAAAAACAAAAAATGCTGTAAATTTAGTTATTTCTGTTATAATAAGATATCTTACTTAGTTATGTATTTCTGTACTAACTGAAGTAAATGAGTTTAAAGGGACACGTGGCAATCTTGAGTTTTATATCGGGTATTAAAATATGCACCTTGATTTATTAATTCTGTATCATTTTGACTTGAAAACTGCCTGCATATATTTCAATAATAATTTGGATTGCATTTGTCTTTCTTATTCTCTCAAAGTTTTAAATATATTATTGGTGCAATAGTCAGTAAAATGTAAAAACAATTTGCTTTGAACTATTCCAATAATTGAAATGAATGATTGAACAAATACAAGTTATGCAGGAAAACTAATGGGATGCTGTTTGTTTTTAAAAAAAATCAAGATTGTCTCGTGTCCCTTTAAAACAGTGAATTTATAGATCAATAAATAATTGAAGTTTCAGCTAGTTTTACAGCTTTTGAATCTTGATGTCGTCTAGAATAATGAATTACGTTCTGTTGATTGTCAAAATATCTCATTAACTAGGTGATTAATTAAAAATTTAGAACAATTTGTGTCGAATTATTCAAGTCGTAAATGGAAATTTAGATTTGTAATGTAAATATAGTACTTCTTTTCAAATCCTGAAGTGTTTATTTAGATCTTTGAAACATATTTTGTTTTATCATGTTTAAATGTTGTAACTTATTGAATTTATATCACCTGTTGCTTCTGTTATTTGAATCAGCTTTGAAACAACTGAAAATGTATCTTAGCTATATGTACTTTAGTATCAGGTTTGATTAAACAAACTTTGTGGGTAATAAATGGCCCTATCCCTTGTTCCAAACCTTTTAACATGTTTTTCTTGGACTTCTATAGGGAAAAACTTAGAAAAAATTCTTATCTAAAAGGGTAAGTCATAGATCACATATATATAGCTGCATAACCGTATGGTTCTCTTCAAAGTTTGTTCAAATGGTGATTCTGTTCCAGAGTTACATGTTTTACATAATATGTTAACAGTTTATAGGGACAAACTTAGAACATATTTTTTTGAAGCCTAAAGCTATCATATTTTGCAGTTTCATTAGCAGATGTTTTTAATGCCAACATTGCAGTTACTAATAAAGTTTATTTACACCAAAATGCAGTCTCTCTTTATCACCAAATTAAACAGTCATAAATACCTTTGTGAATCTACCGAGTAATTATACCCCCGCTTTCACATGCTCAGACATTGATTATTCAAGTAGATTTCTATGACGTGCTCTCGCGGTATAATACGTTACTGACGGCCATCGAGGAAGAGGCTCTTAAATCACAGCACAATCTGTATGTCCAATGCTTTTAATG